>CAUYON010140344.1:0-61977 GCA_963573935.1 Arctocebus calabarensis | reverse complement strand
GGTACAAGAAACCAGGTTACACTGATTGCATTTGTTGGGTAAAGTCCCTCTTACAATCGTGTTTTGCCCCCAAAAGGTGTGGCACACACCAAGACCCCACACCACCTCGCTCCCTAATACATTTCTTTTAAAAGCTCCAAGATGAGATCAGTAAACGTGCTGCAGCCTCTACCCTGTCATACGAAGGCTTGTTCTGGGACCCTTGAGCGGCCGTATGTGAAATGTTTGATGTCCCAGATGCAGCCGGGAGGTCAGGAAGCGACCCCTCTGCCCCTGTGCCACTCATAAGGTCTAGTTTTTGCATCCTCTGAGCCCAGGCATCAGTCTTGGGAATTACTGATCTTTTGGATGAGTTCAGACAGAAGCTACAAATTACTCCCAAGCTATGAATCTTCCCAGAGGAAGCTCTAGACATTGGCACGCAAAAAGTGGTCATCCCTGCTCATGCCGTCATGAGCTTAATAAAATGATTCTTTCTGGCTGTTAGGTTTAGCGGTAAGTTGTTATGTAGCAATAAAATCTATGCAGCCACATATTCTCTTGTATGTGTGATATACTTAATGTAAATAAACATTTAGGAAGAAAGAAGGGACCTGTTCCACATCAATGGATGGTATTTAAAATACAAAGGAAAAATGATACTGGGAAACTGTGCGGATATTCCTGCTGATCCTTCACACAGGTTTAAACTGCTCAAGTCCACGGAAGTGCGGATTCTCTTTGATAAATATGCTGTGAGACTTGCAACAATTTGAAAAGTCTCTCAGATACACTGTATAAACTAGAAATATTTAAAAAATTAAGAAAAAATTAGTTATGACATGAATGCAAAAAATATGTGTCGATACTAATCTATGTGTTAACTGATGGTTTCCATTATTGGCATTTGGCAAGGCTTCAAGTCAACATAGGCTATAAGTCAACATAGGCTATAAGTAGTCTTTTACAAATGGAAAGTTATACAGGGGTTTTTGAGTGCCCAGGGATGGCATCCCTCTCCCACATTATTCAAGGGGTTGTGAAGAGAGGAGAGGAGTAAGATATTTTTCTAAAGGAGTGAAGGAATTTTCACTCTAAGTAAAGAGTGACATTATTTTTCTGCTTTGGCTACTTTCGCATCATTTGATTTGGGGTGGGAGGTGTTTCCTTCAGTAAAAATATTTTAACTTATAATTTTTTTGCTGTTAGTATTGAGTTTGTGAATGGAACAATTAAAGCAATTGTGGCTGACTTACTAGGTAGCATGGGTTACCTGAACTTCATGGCATCCTGGTCAGTGCCCTTAAGTAATCACCTCTTTAAAGAAACAATTTTTTCAACAATCTGTATAGTGTGTTTAAGTGGTTTAACTTAAGAGATAATCACACATATGCTGTTCATATATGGCAGTGCTGAAGGGCTGCTCGCTGGCAGGCAGCTGACTTCCAGAAATTCGGCTGAAGTTGAGGTACATCACATCCTGAGAAGATGCAAATTAGATAAGGAAACAGTAGATTCAAACATCTCCCTACATTTTTATTCAGGAGGGTTGAATCCCTAAATCACAGGCCAAACGGATTTTCACCTGCGTGGCAGTGGCTGCTATTCCACTGCGGGTACAAAACAAGACATGTGTTTATTTTAAAATAAATAAGGATTGTGCTGAGCCTGCTGGCATAGACAACTATAGACATTAATATCAACGATAATAATAACAACAACAACAGCTAGCACCTGAGTCCTATGCCATGGTCACTATTTTAAGCCCATATCCTGTAAGTTGTGGACCTGGGGCTCAAATTCAGAAAACGAGCCTTCAGCTTCTGCCCTTCACCACAACAGCTGACTTTCTCTCCTGATAGATTTAGACACGGAAATACCATAGTGAACAAAATCAATAGAGATATAGCAATAGAAATAGAAGTACATCTCTCTGTGTCTGCTCTCCCCTTCCCCCATGCCCCACTGAGTCATTAATTGTCATTAATTATCCTCATATCAAAGTTGAATACATTGGATTCATGCTTCTCCATTCCTGTGATGTTTCACTAAGAGAAGGAGGGGAGCGGGTGAGGGAAAGAAAGTAAAGAAACAAACAAAAAAATAAAATAGTGACTAATTCTCACATAAATTGGATTTAATTTTGACTAAAGTACATTACTTAAACATTAATTTTTAATTCAGCTTCTTAATATGTTGTTTAGGATATTGAGTCCTCATTTATAAGTGAAATATGTTTGCAATTTCCCTTTATAACAATGTATTTTCTCCAATGTTAATATCAGGTGTGTCCAGATTAAGTAGAGTGAATTTGAAGTATTTCTTTGTTTTCTGTTGTCTATAAGATTTGTCATGATATGTTTTTTTAAATTATCTTTTACTTTTATTTATAAGTATTAGTTGTCTATGTTTTGAGACTTTGGCAAAAAAAAAATAAGAAGTTAACTCATGATTGCATACTAAGCCTTAGAGTCAAAGCATTCTATAATAAACATACTCTTATTTGACAATGTGAATGTTATTTTCTTTGCATTATTATTATTATTGCTTAATATTTTGATGCAGCAATCGTCTGATTTCTTTTCTGAATGTATTCATCTTTGTTCATTCTTTATCACGTTTTTGTTTTTAGTCCTTATCTTTTTTTTCTAGTCCTTACCTTAAACATTGGTATTGTTATTAAATTTTAAGCCTTTTTAATTCGGTGAAGATAAAAAGTGGAAACCTAATAAACATAAGTATATGTAAAAAAAAAAAAAAAGAGTTGCTTCAGAGCCTAATGGAAGAAGAGTTCCATGGAAAGGCACTATCTAGAGTATAAAGCAGCAAAATGAGGTCAGAGAAGTACAGAGCCACACACACACAGAGAAGTAAATGTTGTGTAGGTATTTGTAATAAAAATGTATCATTTTTGCAGGGACCCCCTAAGATAAACCCTTGCATTTTAGCTTGAAAAATAAAAACCTTCTTCTTCACCCCTCATCCTCAAATATCAGTAAAGACAGAGAGTGATGAAATCACACTAAAATTGTTATTTAAGGTTTTCTCAAAGTGCAGTTGAAGACTTCTAGCCTGATAGATGCTCTTGATGAATGTGGGCCACACTTGTTTACTGAAGGATGAATAAGGGAGGAGCATGGGCCAGAAGAGGCTGCATGTGTTTTACAACACACTGAGAGTGTGACGGCACAGGACACATCCCTGAGAGTGTGAGCTGTCAAGGGGCCCTTCCCCTGTGGCTTCCTGAGGGGCACAAGCAGGATGTGGCCAACATTTAGAATTCTGGAGTTCAGCAACTGTTGTTAGAATAATTGGTCTAATCTATTTTTCTCTTCACCCTCCAGAATGCCTAGGAGTTGAAGTTAACAGATGTGAACTTGCTACTTGCATAAGTTTTCCAAACTCTTTTTCTTTTTTATTGTTGAGGATTCATTGAGGGTACACAGAAGCATGTTACACTGATTGCTTTTGTTAGATAAAGGACTCTCTTATATTTGTGTTTTGCCCCCCAAAGGTGAACCCCACACCCTCCCTTCTTCCTTTTCTCAGCACTCCCTGTTCCCCACTTCCCACTGTGTACTAGGATATTAATTGTCTTAGTATCAGAATTGAGTACATAGGATTCTCATTTCTCCATTATTGTGATACTTTACTATGAATAATATGTTCCACATCCATCCAGGTTAATACAAAGGATTTGAAGTCTTTGCCTTTTTTAGTGCTTGAATAGTGTTCTACACTACAACAACACAGCTTGTTAATCCATTCTTGAGTTGGTGGGCATTTAGGCTGTTTCCACATTTTGGTGATTGTAAATTGAGCTGCAGTAAATAGTCTAGTACAAGTACCCTTGTGATAAAAGGATTTTTTTCTTCTGGGTAGATGCCCAACATGGGGATTGTAGGGTCAAATGGGAGGTCTGGCTTGAGTTCTTTGAGGTTTCGTCACACTACCTTCCGAAAAGATTGTATCAGTTTGCAGTCCCATCAGCAGTGTAAAAGTGTACCCTTCTCTCCACATCCACGCCAGCATCTGGAGTTTTGAGACTTTGTGATATGGGCCATTCTCACTGGAGTTAAATGATATCTTAGGGTTGTTTCAATTTGCATTTCTCTAATAATTAGGGAAGATGAATATTTTTTCTATGTTTATAAGCCATTCATCTGTCTTCTTTAGAGAAGGTTCTGCTCATCTCTCTTGCCCAGTGATCTATGGGATTGTTGGCTTTTATTTATGTTTATTACTTTGAGTTCTCTGTAGATTCTCTTTATCAACTTTTGTCTGAGTCAAAATATGTAAAATCCTTTCCAATGTGTAGGTTGTCTGTTTCCTTTGGTTGTAGTTTCCTTAGCTGTACAGAAGCTTTTCAGTTTAATTAAGTCCCATTAGTTTACTTTTCTTGTTATTGCAATTAACCTGGGAGTCTTCCTCATAAAGTATTTCTCCAGACCAATAGTTTCCCTTGTTTTCCCTACACTTTCTTGGAGGATTTTAAGATTTCAGTCTTTTATCCATCTTCAATCAATTGTTGTGAGTGGAGAAAGGTGCAGGTCTAGTTTCAGTCTTTTACATGTGGAAATTCAGTTCTTCCAGCACCATTCATTGAATAGGGATTCTTTCCCCCGGTGTATGTTCATGTTTGGTTTATCAAAGATTAGGTGGCTTTGAGGTGTTTGCTTCATCTCCTGGTTTTATGTTCAGTTGTAAATGTCTTTGTCTCTATTTTTGTGCCAATACCATGCTGTTTTGATTACTATGGCCTTGTAGCATAGCCTAAAGTCTGGTAGGCTAATACCCCCAGCTTTGATTTTATTGTTAAGATTTGCCTTGGCTATGTGGGGTTATTTTTGGTTCCATATAAAGTGAGGAATTATTTTTTTCCCAAGCCTTGAAATTATGGTGTTGCTTGATCTCTTGATATCTCAGTCTCTGTGATGGTAATATACAAATAAATTAATAATAATAATAATGATAGTAATTACCCTGTAGGCTTGTCTTGATGATTAGAGACAGTATAAATGTAGAACTAAATTTAAATTGTAGTAGTTATTCTAAAATTTCTTTCATTTTCCAACTTCAGCAAATGAAGGGATTATAAGGGGTGGGTTACATCTTTAGTTTCTATTGCCCTGACTGGGAAGGGCACAGTGATCCTTCAGGCCAGTTCTATTCCGGAAAACTCATTTGCAATCAAATGCATCTGACCTGTAATCAGCTCATGACATGAACTGTAGAGGAATAACTCATTTTAGTGGGAGATAAAAATTTAAGTCAAAGAAGATATCTCTTGGTGATCGTTTAGAATCTGCTTAGTCCACACTCTTAGCAAGGAAGCAATCTTTAAACAGTTGATTCTGTTGAAGGGCATCTACACTGGTTTTTGACAGGCAAGGGAATGGAAGGGTGTATGTATGGTCAGATTCCGCCCCCGCTGACTGAAAACTCATTCTTGATACCAAGGAATTAACTCAGAATTGCTGGAGATATTTTTCCCTTTCTGGTTTCTTCCCTGGATAAATTGAATTTATAGCAGGATTGCTCATAATTAAATAACTTCAAGACTCAAATGGGAAAATTTCTAATGGTGGAATTTCAAAAATTATAGAAGACTATGAATGAAATATGTTGAAGAGAGAAACTATTCTGATTTTTTTTCCAAATATAACCTAAGGAAAGGAGCAGTCATTGAGCATTGCCTTGTTATGGATATTTTCATATGAAATTATGCTTAATTTTCATAACATAACTAAAGAAAAAATATAATATTTTACATAGCTTTTACTGTTAGGTATTCATTATTTAAATTACAGAAAATGAAGAAAAATTACTGATGTAAAATATTTTAAAATATGATTTCATCTCAAAGACAATAGCTATTATTTTTGTATGTTTGATGAATGTGGGCCACACTTGTTTATATATATAACAATATATATATATTTGTTTATATATATATGTTATTGTTATATAACATTTTCAGTGTATATATGATACATTTTATATCATTTACTTATATTACACATAAATTACTCATCCTGTTATTTTCATTATTGTCTGCAGTTTAATGTATGCACAATATTCCATCACATAGATATTTTTGTATTTATAAATGTATGCATTAATATATTTCAATGGCAATTGTACAGGGGTAATATAACATATACATTAAAAATAATCTTTCTTCAGGACAAATTAGTTATGAAGTATAATTAATAGGTAGAATTAATTTTATAATATAAATTGATATTGAAATGCTACTTAGCTGCCATTAATGAAATTTATTTTCCCAGAACACTTGAGGTTTACTTATAGCCATCATAAAGCTGAATTCTGAAACGCATTCTCAGAAAGTCTCTGATGGCTTTAATGCTTTATGTACCCACATTTGTATTTAAAATTTATATGTAAATGAAAATACCAGGGGGAGAAAAACAACTTCTAAGTAACTAATTTTATTCTTCCTTCTTTCCATTTGTAACCTAATACTTAGGTACAATTAACTCCTGATAGATGAAGTCTTCAATTTAGAGTTGTTCAGCATGGAGAAGTGTATTTTTGTTCAGCTGACCATGGTAAGACTCTTTTTTTTTTTTTCTTTTTTTTTGAAAAGAACTGATATTTATTCAAGTCGAAGTGCTGGTCTCGCTGGTTTCTTCTTTCAAAGGCAAAGGATTCATCTAATAAGTGACTGGTTTCTTCAGTGATAACAGAGCTCTATGAAATTTGTGTTTCCATGCAATTGACAGGAATAAAAATAATTGTTTTGTCTTCTGTTCTTCTGGCATGCAGAAATAAAAGTATCAGATTTCTTATAATGAGAAAAAGGAGTGGAAAGAGAAGATCTGAGCTGTGTTGGTCCTGGTTTCTACTTGTCTTTCTGAAGGTCTGACTTGAAAAGAGTTCATCACACTTGGACCACTACAAAGATTAGTACTGGTAATCTTTTATTTGGTGCCAAAAACAAAAATACCCAATGAACAAAAAAATGTTAAATTGTGCCATAGGTCAATTTTTCTCCACCCAAAAGGTACAAAATGAACTTATAATTGGAATGGCAACTCCACTGGACATTCCAATTCATTCATTTGCTTGTCTCCCACACAGGTAAGGGAGCTGGCATTAGGCTGTATTAGTCATGTTATGGTAGTAATCAGATATGCTAACAACAGTTCATTTGAAGTCCGTGATCCTTTGAACACGTGTAGGAAAGCAGGACTCTAAGTCTCCGACTGCCCACATCTGAAAACATTCGGCTGCCATGGAAACTATGGGGAAGGACAAATATATTTATTCCAGGATTTACTGTGATTTTTAAGTTCCTTTCTTCCACAGAGATTTACAGGGATGATAATGTGCTAGGGGCTGCTGTGTTTTCTTGCACGAGCTTCCATTCTTTGATGGTCCGGAGAAGGATGTGTCTTGGAGCCCTCCTGAAAGGAGAGGGTGGTACCCATGGGTGGAATATGTGTGGTCCAAAATCTGGGGGTAGGTGCTGGGCAATACCAGGGGGTGGTGGCAGGGAAATGTTCACCACAGCTGGCGGGCCACTTGGGGGTCAGTGGAAATAGTTGGCAGAGGCTTCTTCTGCTGCTGCAGGAGGAGGAGGAAGATTTCCTGGCAATCCTGGAACAGGTTCTGGCTTGATCCCAGAGTCCATGGTTCCATCCTTCTCCTTTTCTTTTCCTCTAAATGCTTGGATCTTCCCCGTTCCACATTAAGTCTGTCACCACTGACAATCAACTTCTTAAGGACTTCTCAGCAGCAACTTCTGCAGCCTGCCTTTTGGCAAACTGAATGAAAACACATTGCTCTCTCTGCACGACACTGTTCAATCTCTCCAAACTCATAGAAATGACTTCTTAAATCTGACTCAGTAATTGGTATCACCCAGGCCACCAACAAGTAGTGTGGTGATAGTTTTATCCTGTGGTAGGTTGAGAAGAGGCATGGTTGAAGCTGATTTAGAAGCTTATCAGCTACAGGATCTTGAGTCCATAATATGGGTCTTTAACATTCTGATCAGCAAGCTAGTCATCTGGATCTATAGGCTTCTCATTGCTGTCCTCTCTTGCACTCTCCTTTTACCACAAGGAGCAAATGTGTGGAGGATTCCTTTTGTAGTAGTATGGTGTCGACTGGGCCAGTTTGAGCTGCACATCCCTGGTAAAGGTGGCTTTCTCCAGCATGCCAAGTAGGCGAGCTCCATCACACTTAGAACTCTTTCTCCATATTCTGTGGCTAGTACTTAGTTGACATCTGCTTTTGGCATGTCATCTTTAAAAGACAATCCTGCATCATGAACCTGAATGGGCAGGCCATGCTGTAGGTCGCAGAAGCAGGTCTGATAGACATTCTTAGTTGACTATGGTTTGGCACACTTCATCTTCCAGAAAAGCATGCCACTCCTGGGCACCTGCAAAACACTGTGAACCACCTGGCACAGATCTTGCATTCCTTCCCATATTTTTCTTGGGTCATCCGGATATATGGGTTTTCTCCAAGACACATCTGGTGCAGAATGGGGAAGTCAGCATCTTCCCAGTTCTGCCTGTTGTTCGTGTGGGAACCCAGAGTGGTCAGCATTTCATGAGGGCCTGGAGGAAGCGGTAATTTATCCGAGCAGTGGAGCACGAGAGGCTGAAAGTGGCCTTTGTGCCTGTGCCAGATGGAGACCTTGCCATGATGTCTCTCCCTTTAATTATATTCTTGATAGCTCGTCGTTGGATTGCTGAGGGCTACTCAGAACCATAGGCAGGCATGGATGGCACACAGCAAGTCCTCCCACAGGCCACATTGTCCAGCACGGAGGTCACCGCTATCTCCTTGCTGGTCTCAATTGCTCTTTGATCATGTCTTCCTCTTTAACTGCCACTTCCACCCAACACCAAGGTACATCGTGGCAGTAGGTGTCATGATGGTGATATAGGATACCACTACTCAAAGCTGGACAGGGAACCCCAGTTTTCCTAGGCTTGGGCAAGTTCATGAAGGAAACACCCGACCTTTTGCCCTGAGCTGGAGGAACTACATTAATTCCATTTTCAATAACACTCATTAACGTTGAAAATGTGTTTCTATTTGCCGAGTCCTGGCCAAATATAATTTTTAAGACCTAATACCCCTAAATAGACAGCCCACGTAGAGACTTCCCAGTTAGTTCTTTCCCCCTTCCAGAAGCTCTGGTGCTTTTTACTTCTGTATTCCTTTCTAATAAAAATCCTGTCTTGCCACTGATCTGTGGTCTGTGGGTTCATTCCTTAAATCCCCAAGATCAAGGACCTACTGAGGAAGAAATTATGGTATCAATAGGATCTGTGGAAAGCAGAAGCTGGCTCACATTGCCAGGGTAGAGGAATGACAGATGGTGAGACTCTTTCAACCAGCTCCATGACCACATTTCAGTGACTCCTGAAGGATTTGTAAAATCCTCCCCACCTCCACACATGTTTCTAATTCTTAGGACAGTATGGATTGATGACAAGAATCCTGTAACTTTTAATTAACTACTTTATCTTTTGAATTGTTTCCCAGGAATTACGGTATTTCTACGACACAATGGAATTGATTCCAAAGCCCTGCTGCCAACTTCCTCCCACTAAGACTCACCACTCCTGGCCAACCTACCCCAGTGCACACCAGTGCTAAGCCCCTGGTTTAACAGTCTGCACTCTTTGTTAATTGGGGCACAGACTTGAGATTGCTTCCCTGTTCTTTCACCAGTGGCTTTCATACGAAAATTTCCTTTCTTCCAGGGAAATCCCTCTTGTCCCAATAATTGCCTATCTGTGTGGCTAATAATGAGACCTTGGAGGCCAGACTCCTTTTGAATTCAGCAACATTCTCATCAGAAAGGAGTTCAAAAATGTTTCCTGTGCTCATGGGTTATTACAGGTGTTTTTAGAGTAGCAATAAATACATATCTGGAATGGACGATATACAGATTGAAGTCTCAGAGAAGCCCACTTCACAGTCTTCTCTATCATCTGCAAACCATCAGTAGGTAATAATGATATTTCAGTATATACTTCATTTTAAAGTTTGGAGCAATTTTCCTTCAGAGATACTATAAAGAAATTGATAAATAAAAAATTCAAAAAATTTTTATAAATTTAAAATCTGATGGAAGGTTTTTATTTATATTTGGATACAGATTCTGGCTTTTTATTTTCTCTTTTTTTCTCCCTAAAACTCTCTCAAAATAGACACAGTCATATATATAGACATACACATATATACATACACACATACATAAATATACATGCAGTGACATCCACTATTTCTAGAGCTCGCCTGTAGAGGAGTATTCTTGGTAGTAACTAAATAATTACTACAATAATTTTTTCCTGGGTGCTTAATACTTTGTTGATTTGTGATCAATTGCTTGGTCCAGTCAATGGCAAGTATTATATATCCTTTCTTTTGGGTTTGTCATGAAACTATAAAGAGCAAACTAAGTCATCTATGAAGCAGCAAAATGTATTGAAATCCCCTACAATTGGGCACTAAGTTGCTCCTGCTCTTTTATATTATAAATAATAGGTACTATGGGTAATATATTGATGTTTAAATCTTTTGCTATGTGTTTATTATGTACTAGAATAGATATTAAAAATATTCATAATCAAAATATCTAAGCATATTTATGTCCAAATCACTTTCCAGAAAATGTATTTCAATTTGTGTAACACCACCAGTTTATTAATGTATTTCCCCACATTTTTGAGGACACTTAGGACTAAAATGACTTGAATACTCATAGGATATAAGATTTAATGGTGGTCTTTCAAGAACATGGTAATTTTAGAAGAGATCTTATACAGAGAACACTTCTGAGATCAGCCTTCGAATGAAATTCAATAAAACTAACTTTTCATGACACCAATGATATGAAGACCCGACAATTAAGTTCACAAAGTTACATTGCCTATGTTGGCAGCACAAACAATTCAATAAGGTTTCACATCTCTGGTGTACCAGGGTCTCACGGCTGTGTTCATGCCGAGGTGCAGTGATGTCTTGCTGAGAGGTGTTTGTTATTGCTGTTGCTTATTTTTGTGTGCCATCACGAGAATGTCAGAGCTTGAATTAGAGAAACAAACAAATATTAAATTTCTTGTTAAATTTGGCGAAAGTGGACATGAGATCAGTGACATGTTATGGGGATAATGAGGATAATGCCATGAAGGAAACATCAATGTACAAATAAATGAAATGTTTTTCTGAAGGGACACAAAGTGTCACTGAAGAAGAGAGGTCAGTGTGGCCTGTAATGAGCAGAATGGACAAAAATATTGCAAAAATTTGTCAAATTGTATGTCAAAGTCATCTGCTGACTATAGTAGACTGAGCTAACATCACTAGAAAAACAGTTGGCAAAAATCTTAAATGAAAATGTTGGCATGAGAAAGGTGTGCAAAAGTTATCCTGATTAGCCCACCAATAAGGAAAGGGAGAATCAGAGTTTGCCAAGATCTCTTGGAGAGGCAAGATGATGTGTTGGGCCCTGTTATCATTGGTGATGAAACATTGGATGAAACGAATATAATCCTGAAACAAAGCTTCAAAGTGCACAGTGAAAGTCAGCCAATTCTCCACAACCAAAAAAGTTCCATCTGTCCAAAATCAAGAGTCCAGATGACATTGCTAGCCTTTTTTGATATCAGAGAGATTGTTAATTTTGAATTTATACCAATTGGACAAACAGCTAACCATTTTTACTATTTGGAAGTGTTGAAAAGGGTGTGTGAAAAAGTTAGTTGAAAAGGACCTGAACTTCTTGACAGCAACTCACAGCTCTTGCCTTACCTCAATGCACCAGCTCACACAACAGTGTCTGTGAGGGAGTTTGTAGCCAGTTACAAAATAACAATGTTGGTTTACCCTCCCTACTCACTAATGACTATCTTCTTTACCTGAAAGAAAAAAATGTTTTTTTTTATTATTATTATTTTTTATTCTTGGGGATTCATTGAGGGTACAAGAATCCAGGTTACACTGATTGCATTTGTCAGATAAAGTCCCTCTTATAATCATGTTTTGCCCCTCAAAGGTGTATCACACACCAAGACCCACCCCCCTTGCTCCTTCCCTCTCTCTGCTCTTCCCTCCCCCCCCATTCTTTCTCTCTCTGCTCTCCTGAAAGGAAGACATTTTGATGACATTCAGGACCTTAAGGATGAGGTGGTGCTAGCTCTAGTGGCTATTCTGGAAAGGAGTTTCAAAATTGCTTTGAAGATTGGACTAGGCCCTGGCATCAGGGTACAGGGAGTGCTTAAAAGGTGATTGTAGTGATATTTACCAATGAAATATTTATCACTTTTTCTAGGATCAGTTTGTGAACTTAATTGTCAGAACTTGTATACAATAATAAGTGTTTCGGAAACATTATTTCATGTGATATTCAAAACTCCAGCAGACGAGTGCTTTCCCTGTATTGCTGCATCTTCAGAAGCCATCTCTGAGAGGGTAATTAACCTACCATTGATCAGACAGCTTGAGTGATATTGAGCTTCACACTGATGCATGCCAGACCACAGAAGTACCTCACACTGCTTCTGAAATCATAACAGATACAAGGGCCAATAATTCAAGTGATCAACCCCCTACCAGATAGTCCCTTCTCTGTGGTTCTTCATCTTATGTTTAATTAAAATGTGGAGCAACAAATCCCATTTCACCATAGTTATTATTCATATAAAAATCACATGAGTCACATATAAGTGACAGTACATTATTGAAAAGTTCTGTAAAGCCATTTATCACCATCACTTCTTTGCATTAACTGTTGTTTAATAAACAGCAGATTACCATCTCTTGGCATGATGAGGCAAGCACACACAAAGAAAGAAAAGAATTTAGCAACATTTAATTAATGGCAAGGCCTAACTATTATTTATGCATGCTCATTACAAGCTGATGTTTTTTTACAATCAATCCATAATTTTAAAACAATAGTAAATGGTATTATTGTAACCAAACAATAAATTTGGTTAAAAGAAAACACTCGCATATGGAAATAGATGGCACTATCTTCCTTAAAAATGAGTAACTGCATGTTGACTGTAGAAACAGCTGCTTCTATTAAATGCCATCACTCCTTTCCTCTTGTTTCAAATCTTGGGTGACTTGGAGATGAGGGAAATTTCTATTATATGTAATTACTTTTTATGGCAAAGGAGCAATAGCTAAATGAAGTCAATTATAAGTTGGAGGCAGCTTCTCAGATGAGATATGGTATATATTAATTAGGAGTAACTGAAAATTACTATATTGAAAACCTTGCTGGAGTTTATCAGAAGCGTGAATAAGACCTGTCTCTACCTGGTGCCTTTGGCCTCTATGCATACAGAATTCATATGTACCTTCTTTTAATAATGGAACAGCTTCTTTAAGATGTAATTTACATACCATGCAATTCACTTATTTGAAGTGTACAATTTAATAGTTTCTAATATAGGAAACCTGTGTTTTCATGCAGCCATACATACTTCATTATCGTATAATTAAGGATTATTTTCATTGCGCAAAAAGAAATCTCCGTATCCATTACTTGCTCCCTCTTTTCTGCAAACCCCCACACTATCCCCACTATGGATGGACTCATCCCTTGTTTTGAGGGGAACTCTGGAGCTTTATTGATTTCAAAATTTTCTGCAAACAAATAATCAGAGCTCCAATTGCAGTACACAATTTGACAACCTACGCCACACATTTGGATATTCAATTCCTGTTTCTTTCGTAGGTGATAGGTACTTTCCTAGCTGTATACTTTATTTTTTCGGGATTAAAAGGAAAAAATCTCCCTTTACTAAGTAGCAGGGGTCTAGCTCTGATAGTGAGGAAGAAAGTGTCAAAGAAAGAGAAGTTTCTCCGTGGATTTAGAAAAAAATATTTCAGAATATGCAGAGGAAAAGAAGCACGTTCTCTTTCTAACATATGAGGATTCATAATAACTCCAGCTGGGAGACCTGTGGGGAGGTGGCTCTGGAGACTGCAGGCAGGTACAGTCTGACTAAGTCGAAATCCACCTTCACTAGTGGTCCAGCCTCCCTTGACCTGAAAGCTGTAGGATCTTTATGAACTGAGTAACACTTGTGTGTATTCGAGCATTGTTAGGTCATGATTAAGTGCAATTTTTAAAAATTGCATTCCTCACTCAAAAGGGACATCTTTTGGGGTAAAGGTTTTTTTTTTTTATCTGCATAGGAGTAGAGCAGGCCTGGGGCAACATGACTTAATCCCAAAAGATCATTAGCACGATGGACCCTGTTCTTTATTTGTTAGAGGGGACTAATTGAATGGAACCAAGGCAGCTTTCAACTTGATATCTATAACGATGCCACTCTACATCATTTGTGTGGTTCAGGGGTTATCCTAGGATTCACCTGGAATAGAGCATGACCACTGCACCCTGCTGTCCATTCCCATCACCAAATCAGGAGGAGGAGTGAACTTAATTCCCTGGAAAACAAAGAGGACAGTCAGCCACTGACAGACCGAATTACTCAGGCTTTCAAGCAGCATTCATCATTGAAAAGGGCAATTGTGTGAGTAAAGTGTTTGTTTTTCCAGTAGCATCTGTGATTACCTTTAGGTGCACTGATGGAGCCCAGTTTTCTCCCCAAACAGGCTTTCCATTTCCAGCAATCAGTGTCCCTCCCTGGCATCACACATACCCACGCGCACATGCACACAGGAAGCTGAATCCTTGTGCTCTTGTATGGAGCCTGCTCTCCACTTAAACCTTGCAGCCCACCTTTTCTTAGAGTCCAGATACTCACCCAAATACTCAGTGTACATGCAAAAAGCAAGGTTGCCAGAGAAAGTTGAACATTACCAACAAAACTAAGGTCAGAAGACTAGCAGAGGACGTTGTGAGAAAGAAATTGAAGCAGAGAGAGAAGCAAGTGGTATGAGTTAAGACCCTAGAATGTCTACGTGGTTCAGCAAAGTTTAGAAAGCATTTGTGTGTATATGTGTGTGTGTGTGCGTGTGCGTGCATGCACGTGGAATGAGGGAGGACGTTGCTGGGGGAAGCTAGAGAGTTAGCTGGCCTCTGGGGCTGAGATGTCACACTCATCGAATTCTGGATACTCACAGAAGCTCTCAGGCTCTCTCACTCATACCTGGAATACCTGGGGGCGGGACAGAGCAATCCATCTCAGGACAATGGGAGCCGCTGAAAGCCACAAGCAGGGTCATCTATCCCCAGCCTCAAGTTCTAAGAAGATCACACCAGGGTTAAAAATTACTCTGGCAGTGTTGAAAAGAACAGGTTAGGAGAGAAGCATTTTGAAAATTAATACATGATCACCTGGAAGGCACAGCTAAAAGGCAGATTTCTTTGTCCTTCTCCAGAGAGGATGGCTGGGAACATTAAAGAAAGGCATCTCTATGTATGTAAAGTGTGAGAGTGCCTGGGATACAAAAGGCAAAATGGAATAAACAGTAGCTCTTCTCCTGCTGACAGTGATTCCTATGGTGATGGGGATGAGGATGACAATTATTACAGGAGCATCAGGGAAGTCGGATCATATCTAGAAAGGTAAATTCCACCTGTGTATGTCCTGTGCCAGAGCTGCTTTCATTTTTAACGTTGTATTTGTCATTCAAAAACATGTTGTCTCAAGTGCATGATTGAAAAGAGGTGAATGAATGAAAAGTTTACATGAACAATCTAAAAAGGTGAGAAAAGTTGGCAATGTTTGTAGATAAACTAATTTAACTTAAAATTATTGACTTTGTCAATCTGGTTAATAGATTTTCTTCACGTTTTCAGCAGATATCTATGTTGCTCTACTAATCTATGTGCTATAAGATAAATTCTTTATTATTTAGTTTTTCTTCATGTTTAATTTTTATTTCATCCTCCTTTTCTCTTATTTTAATGGACATACAATAAGCGCATGTATTTATGGGGTGTAATGTTCTGTTTTAGTATACGTATATATTGTATGATGATCTGATCAATGAATATGCCCAGCAACTCAAACATTTATCGTTCGTTTGTGGTGAGAATATTCAAAATCCTCTCTTGTAGCTCTTTTGAAATATTGAACACACTATTTTTCGCCCTACTCACTCTATTGTGCCATGAAGCACTAGAGTGTATTCCCCTGTCTAGTTGTAACTTTGCATCCATTGACCAATCTCTCCCCATACTCCTTTCTGCCTCAGTGTCTGGTAACCACTGTTCTGTTCGCTGCTTCTGTGAGATCAACGTTCTAGATGCCACATGAGTGAGATCTTGCTGTGATTGTTCTTCTGGGTCTAGCTCATGTCACTCAGCCCGTTGTCCTCCAGGTTCCTGTATTTTGTGGCAAAGGCCAGGACATCATCCCTTCAGCTGCTGTGTACCCCATTTTTTCTGTGTACCCCAATATCTTTATCTACTCACACTTGGGTAGGTTCCATATCTTGGCTTTTGTGAACAGTGCTGCAGTAAAAATGGGCATATAGATATCTTTTCAATATGCTGATTTCCGTTCCTTTGGGTATATAAACAGTTGTGGGAAGGATGGTTCATGGGTGGTACCCTTTTGATTTTTTAAGGAACTTCCAATGGTTTTCCATAACTACTGTACTAACTTACATTCTCACCAACAGTGTGCAAGGGCTCCTTTTCCTCTCCTTCCTTACCTATACTTTTAATCTTTTTTTCCTTTGGATCATAGCTATGTTAACTAGAGTAAAGTGATTTGCTCATTGTGGCTTTGATTTCTCAGTTTCTTTACCTTGATGTTCCGGTTTTCTAAGATAGGGCTGCTGGTCCCTAACTGTAGCTCGGAATAACCTACGGATCTTTCAAAAAGGCTAGATCAGAAGTAATTAAATTAGAATCTTTTGATGTGAGGCTCAAGCACTGGAATTTAATAAAGTTCCCCAGGGAATTTTAATATACAGAAAGGCTTGAGAACTGCTGGCCAAGTTACAAAATTCTCCTTTCACCCTCACTTATGACCACTATTAAAAGGAAAATTCCTGGGCCTATCTCTAGATGTACTGAACCAGATTACCTGTGGGCGGTGGTGGTGGTGGATAATTTGCATATTTCTAAACACCTTTGTTTGATTCCCATGGACACTGAAATGTAAACCATGACCTTGGAGGTATGTGTTGCTTTTAAATAATGCTTCATCTCTACTTCTCATCTTCCTTCCAGGGAAGGGTTTCTGTCTTACCCAATCATGAATGGATGATGAACAGCTTTTGTAGAGTGCCAGATGTATAGGGTTTTTAGATTGCTCAATTATTTTAAAATGTATTTAAGTTTTTTAATATTTAGTGAAACACACGCAAAAAAAGCATGCATGTAGATTCTAAAACCAAGCATGGTCTTTCATCTAAAAGCAACAACATGTTAATTTTGGTGATTCTTCATTTTTCTTTTTTTCCTTCAGCAGAAGTAGAGGAGTGTATCAACAAATGCTTATTGAGCACCAGCAATTTAATTGGAGCTGAAGCTCTCCCATTCTCTAAGACACCTGCCCTTCCAATATCCATTAGCTTGTAATGAACCTGAAATGTAGAACTTTTTTGTCAGTGATTATTTTAAAAAGTTATTTCGAACCATTAAGGGGGTACAAAACGTTTTCGTTATACGGACGTCTTGTGTAATGGTTAAGTCAGGTCTATTTGGTATAGTGAGCTGTAGAATTTTTTCTAGGTTTTTATTTTTATTTCCCACACTATGCCTATTTCATTCATCTTGTCTAGTTTGAAGTAGAAGCTCTCAACAGCCAAAACCCTGAAACCCAGTACCTGAATAATGGTGAATACTTTTTGCAATTATTTTTACCTCCATCTCTTAGTTGGGCCAGAGACAGCCCTGTGGTCTTGTAAGTCTTTATAGTAGCATTTGGGCAAAGAACTAACCACTCCCTGTCCTTCAACTGTGAGCTAAGGCAAGTTGAATTATTAAACTTAAGATATAAAAAGTCTATACTTTTTCCTTTTTTGGTGGTTCATTAAAAAAACAAAAAAGTGGTAGGCTCTTTTATAATCAAATTTAATGGTTCTCAATAGCCCTATTAGTGATATCAAAGTAAATAAATGATTTACCCAGGGGGATGAAAGGCTCATCACAGAAGGTGGAATGGTAATCCTGATATACTCAAGACAGATTATTTGGAATGGTGAATGTATATTCGTGTTAATATGTATTGTTCAGTACTAAATCTGATAAACTTTGTCTTTTATATTTTATTTAATGATACTTTTGAGAGTTTGATGATCCATTCTGTCATATTTTACACTAAAATCAGGGCAACATAAAAGAGAAAAAAAAGTTTTGGACATTAAGCAAATGTTTAAAACAGCTTGATATATAAGTCTTTTTGAAATTTAACCACTTTAGGAAGCCCAGAGTTTATGATCTGATTTTTTTTAAAGCTTCTGCTCATTTTTTTTGTCACTATATTTAATGCCTGTGAAGGACAAATCTTTTTTAAATTTGATCACTGCATTTATGAATTCATTTTATAAAACCCTATTCATGCCTACAATGGATAGAGAAACCAGGACAAAGACTCAAGTACTCTGCCTCTGTGCAACTACAGCTACCAGGAAAGGCTCGGGGACCCTTTCAACACTCTCTACTCGGGACAGAGAAGTTGGGGGCAAAATATGTCAAGGATCATTCAAAAAGCACTATCCTTCTATCCTTTTAGGGTGGGGGCTTTCTCATCCCTACTAGGGTTGGCCACAAAGCTCCAGATTCTTCAAAGCCCGAGGAAATGTCCGTGTGAAGCAGATAACTCAGGACCTGGTGTTGCAGACTTGACTGGGGAGCTGGAGGTCTTGGTTTCTCCTCTGGTCTCCAGACACATGTCTGGGTGCTGTTTGCCTCCACCGCCATGGGAGCCCCGCCAGCCACTCTCTGTGTCTTTTGAATCTCTGCTACGTACCTCTCATTCTGTCTTCCACGGTCGCCTTTCCTTTATCCCCATTTTTCACATTTATTATTCCAGGTGCCAAGTTATCATCCAATCTGCCTTTCTCCGATTTCTAACAGTTCCCTTCTGCTCATTATGCCTCATCCTGTCTTTTTTCTCACACTGCTTCCTGCTCATTCTCCCTGGTTCCATTCCACTGTGAGCAAAGCTCCCATAGGTAAGATTGCTTTTTCAATAGTTTCCATTTCCTCATGTCCTTTCTAGTCCTTGGAGCACTTTCTGAACAATTTCTGTATGTCAGGATCATGCTCGTAATACTAAGAGCAGAGACGCCTGACTTCAAAGAGTTGGAAATGGAGCAGGAGAAAGTGGTGTGTATACATGGGGCCAGCATGGGGGTGTTCACAGACAATCAGAGGCTGAGGATAATGAGGATCCTGGAGAAGATCACCCCGAAATACCGTCCTCCGGCTGCCATAGCCTCCCCTGTCAGGTCTCTCTCCCATGGTACCATCAGAAGTAAAAACATGTCCGACACAGGCCTCACAGACGCCTCCACGTTCAAATGAAAGAGTGTTCCCTTCTGCTCCTACACCGGTTCCTTCCACCTCTGCTCCTCAGAGTCCAGCTTGCCCAGCTTGTGACTTCCCCTGCCTTTCTCTCCTTCTTTCTCCTCCCTACCTCTTTCTCCCAGGAACATTTCCTGAGGCTTCAGCTTCCTAGAAGGAAGCTATCATGTGTTTCCTTAAGAGAAAGAGCCACTTGCCCTGAAAACAGAAAATGCAAAAGTTGTCTGCTTTGGCTTCCGTTCAGCGCTGAGCTCTCAGGATTTCACCGGCCTCTTTCTTGCACACACATAGTGCTGCAACCATTTCAGGCCAACAAGTTTTCCAAACAGAGAAAAGTTCCTTTTAAAGCCTTTGCATGTCCCAGCTACTCGGGAGGCTGAGGCAAGAGAATCGCCTAGGCCTGCGAATTTGAGGTTGCTGTGAGCTCCACAACATTACTCTACCAAGGGTGACAAGGTGAGACTCTGTCTCAAAAAAAAAAAAAAAAAAAAGAGCCTGTGCACGTTCTACATTCTCTCTGCGATGCCTTTTCTTTTCTTGTTACACTACTGATTTGAGACACAGTAGGTACTGTGTCCTTTTGTAAGAAACTTTGATGACCACCCTTCTTCTACAAGCCACTGCGGCCTCCACCCTCTTTCGTCACCCCCTTCCATCAGGAGAGCCTTCACTCTGCACTCACATTTCTCTGCCCAGATCTCCATGTGATCCCCACTTCTCAGTTCCTGGCCGCTTGTCTGGGCGCTTCCTGCCCCCGGTGGCTCGTGCTTGCAGGCCTGCAGCCGCACTCCCAGCCTGCGCCTGGCCCAGGAGAGCAGAGGGAGACACCCTGGTGACTAACCGCAGGAATACGTGCTGGAATGAGTCACTGAATTAATTCATGCAAAAAATGTCCACGGAGGGAGTGATGTTTCCAGTGTAGTAAAAACACAAGAAGGCTGGTGGTTAACGGGGTCTAAAAGAAAGAACAAATGTGAGAGGGTAGGGGTGGCACCTGTGGCTCATCCAGTAGGGCGCCGGCCCCATGTACTGAAGGTGGCGGGTTCAAACCTGGCCTCGACCAAACTGCAAAAACAGAAAAACAGCCGGGTTTTGTGGTGGATGCCTATCGTCCCAGCTACTCAGGAGGCTGAGGCAAGAGAATCGCCTACGCCCAGGAGTTGGAAGTTGCTGTGAGCTGTGAAGCGACAGCACTCTGCCGTCGATAGATAGAGGGCGATAGAGTGAGACTCTGTCTCTACCAAAAAAAAAAAAAAAAAGAAATGTGAGAGGGTAACACAAGTGATACCAAGCTTCTTAGTTTCTGGGTATCATCTACTACTCAGGATAAAGGTAAAATAAAACATCACAATACAAAAAGAAAAAGTACCCAAAACAAAAACCCCAAATAGGCTCTTATTTATGATCATGCTCCAAATTATGACAGATTGGCCATTGTCTTCAGATTTCCCAGATGTGTGTATCTGGCAGATTTCTTCTGAAAGTCAAATAATCGTGTTTCTCAATGTTTAAATCAGAGAACTAACATATAGCTTCTGTCCTTCCTTGATAAGAAGCAATATTCTCTAAGACTTCATAGAAGAATCAAAATTTTACTACATAAGAAACATATTTAGTATGTTTTTAGTATTTTTTCCCTAAGACCTTTACATTAAACACACAACTTAATTAAAAGCATTAGAAAATGGTCCAACAATAAGCTTTTTGTAAGGAAAGGGCACTCGTATGTATCAGTAGCAGATGAAACTGATTGCATAATCTTCTGTTTGACCTCAGTAATTCATAATTACTTATACCTCAGTTGTCTTGCATAGAAGTGAGACCAGATAATGTCCAGGAGTAAATTTATGCACTGATATCTCAGCCAAAGGAAATATAAAAGATCACAGGATAATTGAGAGGAAAGGAAATGTGAAATTCTTTTGTTTTTTTATTTTTGAGAAAACGTGTTGCTGACAAGTTTCTAAAACACCATTTGCCAAGAAATAACCAGAATAAAAGAGCATCTTTTAGGTCTGCTGTCCACTGCTGCTAGTTGAGTTTTTGATTCCTCCAGAGCACAAGCAATGTCCTGTCCTGTCCTGACAACACAGCAGAGCAAACACGCGCGTCTCGCATCCAGCAATCTCACGGAATGTGCTCTGTGCTTTTAGATCAACTGACCTAAAGGGTAATGGCAAAAAAAACAACAAAAGGAAAAGTAGACAGTGCCAAAAAAAATAAGAAAAGGAAAAGTTAAAAATCTAAGTTTATTTTATTAATTTTTTAAACGTAACAAAAGAAATTCAGCATGAAAGTTTTGTTGGTCTGGAATTGACAAAAACAGAAGAGTATGAGTATGCCTTATAATAATATTATTATAATATGATTTAAAAAGACATCGTAGAGTACTATTGCCCAAAGGTCACCATCATTGTTTAATCCTGATTGCATTTAAATTGCACCTTCCTTCACATCTGTTGGCCTTTAGAATATGGTCAGCAGGCAGTAGCCGCTGGGTTTCCTGAAAAGAACCCTGAAGCAGAGGCCAAGAAAAGCCATGTCCTGTGTCAGGCCCATGACCTTGGAGGCCACGCTTACATTTGGGACTCAGGGATGTGAACAGGAACACCGGATCCACCCACCCCTGAGAACATCAGTATCAGTACCCAAAGAATCAGTGTTTCTGGCTATGGGGGGGGTGATGGCCCCTTGATGATGGTCTGGGGTCAGTGTAAGGGCAGTCAGCCTCTGCAGCTCCTATTGGTGTTCCCTCTGATCAGCATGGGTTTTATTATACAGGTTTTGGAGAAGATGAAAATGCAAAGACATTACAGAACTCTCTGAAAAATGCAGGGGCACATCTGCCCCTAACCAAAAGCTCCTTCCATCCTCCCAAGTTCTCCAAACCTCATCTTCCTTGACACACTGGGACTCTGCTCCTTGCCTACCCTCATTCTCTCATGAGGCCATCATGCCCTGAGATCATCTTTGCCTGTACATCTTGGTGAACCTGTTCTCTAGCCAGGAGCTATCTCCTCTGACCCTCTCCTCTATTTAATCCTGCTCACCTCAAGACTAGCCCTCTGATCTTCATTCTGATTTATTCTCAAGGCCACTCAGCCACCAAAGACTCTCTCCTCTGATCACACACACTTTCCTTTTTTGGGCTTTGCAAACCCATTGAGCACCACTGTGGATTCTCAGCTGTCCACTGTACATGTGTTTTAGTGTCCATCGTGCAGCACCACGGAATCTCAGCCATCCACTGTACATGTGCTTTAGTGTCCATCGTTCACCAGCATGGATACTCAGCTGTCCGCTGTACACGTGCTTTAGTGTCCATCATGCAGCACCGCGGATTCTCAGCTGTCCACTGTACACTTGCTTTAGTGTCCCTTATGTAGCTCTGTGGATTCTCAGCTGTCCACTATACACGTGCTTTAGTGTCCATCATGCAGCACTGCTGATTCTCAGCTGTCCACTGTCTGTGTGCTTTAGTGTCCACTTAGCACTCACCTCCTTTGGGGAGAAAGTTCTGTCATGCACGGCATTTAGTACAATGTCTCACTGATGAAATCTGTGGAAACAAATATTTTTCATTGTTGAAGCACTGGCTGGAATCTCAGGGACCTTTCAAGAAGGAGGGCTTATATTGTTTTTGATAACTTTCCTTTAAACTTGACATTATTTTTTTTTTACCTTTATGAAGAATGTAAAATAATCTTAGAATAATATGTGCCTAAAAATCTCCCCTTTCACTGAAATAAAAGAATACATTATTGCCATCCTGGCCCTCCTACTAAAAGTTTATGAAATAGATATTTCTTCTTCTTCTTGAAATACCACTTTCTGAAAACTCTGTGGGTTCCTGAAATAATTATTTTACCTTACTTTCAATCAAGAAATTGTGTGGGAATGCCTAGAATTTTTCCCATAGGACTACTGTTTTTGTTGGAAATGAAGTTGGGCTGTGAGAGTTTTCAAAGTATAAAGCCAGTTAAGAAACTGTTGCCAAAGAAAATATTTTAGAGTTGATGCTTCGGAAAGAACTTTAAGCCTGGGGTGCACATTTTTTATTTCTGATAATGAGCATGTCTTGAAATTATAGGAAACTATGCTTTACCTTTAAGCAGTTGAATAAGTTACCAACCATTTTGTCAGCATCACCGTTTCGTCAGTTGTACATGGGTCATCATGAAAGTTTTGAGGTACAAACAAGGGTGCATTGCTACTGTTATGTTAAAGATTTAGCTTCTGTAAATGGAGTGATTGTCATTGTCATAAACAAATCAATTTCCATATAGATGTTCTTACAAAGCCTCTTCTAATGATTCAGTTGGGCTGAGCATTGCAAATGAAATTAAATAAGAATGAACTTAAAGTACTCCATTCAGAGATTGATCATCATCTTACTACCAATAACACAATTAACACTTTTAAAAACATATATGCAACATAAAGGAAATGAAACCAAAGAAATCAAGAAGACAAAATACCATAATAGCATATCCTATATCAATCAGTCTATGTAAAATTCCAGAAAATGCAAAATTATCTATACCGAAAGAGAGCAGATAAGTGACTCCCTAGGAAAGGGGGAGGGCCCAGAGTGAGGAATTATAAGAAGACACAGACAGTTCTTGGAGAGAATGGTCACCTTCATGACCTTGATTATGGCGATGTGTACATAAGTTGTATATGTGAGTCAAAACTTATATAATTGTACACATTAAGTATGTGCACAGATTTAGTGTGTTCAAATATATTTCAACAAGGCTGCTAAAATAATATTCTTAAGATATTTTCATTGGTGCTACAGAGGAGTATGGGGTTGTGACCATCTCCTGCACCCCCACCTCTCTGGGCCCATTCAGTACTCCCTGGCCAGCATGTTGAGATCTCCAGCTGACACTCTGCCCAAATGAACCTGTGGTGTCCTGAGGACAGTGTCCCCTTTCCCTTTATAAATGCTGCTGTCCTAAGACTCTATTTCTACTCAAGCTTGTCCAAAAGAAAGCACCAATGTTATAGTCAAGACAAAAGTATTCAGAACTCAAAATATATTCCCCCTCTCTCTCTCACACACACACTCTCTCTCACTCATTACCTTGCTTCAACATGGTCAAGCAAAGGAATGAAATTATCTACTTGGACAGGCAGGCATCACAATGGATGAAAAGTAAGTTGACATGTGGCACCACACCTAAGGGTGAAGAGCCACGCTCAAGATCAGCCTTTCTGGGATTCACTTGTTCACTAATTCTTTCATGCAATATAAATTCTTGAACATCTACTATGGTGAGGACTGAAGCTCAGTTTAGGGATCCAGAGAAGAAGGAAATAAATGTTCTTCTCCTGCCCTCAAAGAAGAGAGGGGAAAACAAACTCTTCTGGCAAAATTCATCCTCATCCAATGTGTTTCCTGTCATTCTTCATTCATATTCACACTTTAATTTATTTTTATTGTTTCAAAATACTACAGGAGCACAATTGTTGTTTGTTACCTGGATTGCTTTTGTTATGCTTGTGACGTAGAAAAAGTGACTCCCAATCTGGAAAGCACTTGAAGTCCAAGTGGCTTCTTGGCTTCACTAAAGAAAGAATTCAGGAGTGAGCAGGGGTATAAAGTGAAAATGAGATTTATTCCAAAACTATAGACAGTCTACTCCACGGAGAGAGGAGAGATTCATTCTTCCAGCAATCAGCCCCCTGATTCTTATTGCCATCCTATTTAAGCGGGGTGGAATTATAGGTTAATCAAGGAGATATTCATGACAGTGATGGTATTTCATCTTCTTGGTTCTAGTGGGCTGGGTCTTTCTCTGCCTTCATCCGGTTTTGATAAGGGTAATTTGAAACTTTGTTTTGAGACTTCCTGAATCAATAGGGAAGTAATGTCAAAGTAAAGTCTTATAGCCTTACCCAATGCAGTACCTGCCCATTCCCTGCACCACCTGAGTCAGGGGTGTAAGTGGGCCCAGGCATCCAGCTAGTGTTCTTTGTACCCATTAGGTAGGTTTTCACTCATCCCCTCCTTACCCCCACTCCCTTCTTGATCTCCACTGAGTTTTACTTCCCTGTCTGCGTATGTATATTTTTATGTATCTAAAAAGGGTGTACTCTTGTTTTACATTTTTAAGATCTATGAAATGATTATATTGTCAAAAAGACTTCTGGAATGAAAGGATCAAGTAGTCAATTTTTGCAGGGAGGCTGTGGAGGGCTTCGGGAAGGAGTGTCATTGACTCTGAGTCTGGAAACTTCAGTGTTTCAAAGTTGCTATCACTAAGTTGCATTTGCATAGTAACATGTGTTTTCTTCCTCACAAGAGTAAAACTTCTAAATAAAGGTCTTCCTATCACACCTAAAGGAGACTGTATCACTAAATTATTTTGCATTGGCTTATATTTTCTTCCTCGGAAATTTCTGAGAACCTTAAATCTTTCAGAGAACTCTGCTGAGCTTAGGGAAATAGAAACAAGACAAAAATTTCTTTCTCAACAAACATACTGCTTTCTATCTTGGATAAGGGTTTTCTTTTTTTTCTGGACAGGGCAGAGCTGACAACAACAACAAGAAATAAGAATCAGAAATAGACATTCATATTCTTTTTACTTAGGCATCTTTTGTTCTGCCCAGTTTTTGTTTTTTTTTCTCATATGGCTAGAAAATATTAAAATGGCTTTCCGGTGACGTGGCTAACCAAGTGTAAAAAGCCTATTACTTGGGCACACCTGCAGAAATTCGACGATACTTCAAACTCCTTCCTGAAGACTCTAATTAGGCAGAATCTACTGTGCGGAAAAAAAAAATTGAAAAATAATCTAACTGTATGCTATGTGTTTCAGAATATCTGAAGTTTCAAGTTGTAGCACATTTTGATGTGGATCTGTAGGCCTTTATTCATCCTAGAGTGGGAAAAAGTTTGTCATTGCTGGAAGTTTTTGTAGGGGAATAATGTGAAACCCTTTCCTCTTCCTTACTTTTATATCGTCTTCTAGCAAACAATGTTGCAAATTTTATTTTTTCCTCCTCCTGTGGCTGCTGTGGGCAAAAGCACTCTGACATTGATCTCATTCCGGAGATGCCCTGTCCTAAGGCTCTAATCAGCACAGAGCTGTCAGTTTAAATTCCCAGAGAAACTCTCCTGTCTTCCCAGCTTGATGGAAGAAATGGCAGCAGGAAATGGAGAGCTCAGAAAAAGAGACATCCTGTATTTCAGACTCATCAAGGAGTCATTTTCCCATCTGAACCTCTCATCAGGCAATCTGGTAATTTCTCCTGTAGTCTCCCAATGCCCTTCACTGAGTGACCCCCTCATTGAAATTTCAGTTTCAATTTGCTTTTCTAGATTTTAAAAAACAAAGAAAGTCATGATACAATGTAGAAAGAGTGTAACTACAGAACTGAAGTGGGGGGGTACAAATACAAAAGACCTTTAAAAACAGAGCTTTGTATCTACTTGCTTTGCATTTTGCATCCTGCCCCCTTGCTTGTTAGCAGTTCCTTTATAAATGTACAAGATACTTAAGTCACATATTAGTTGGGTGGTGGTCAGCGACTGACATGCCCACTGACGATTTGCTTTCCTAGCTTCTTGTCTGGCCTAAACAAATATACAAAACCAAACGAAAGTCCCTGGGGTCAATCCCTGACTCTCCCATTGGAATGTGACTGTTAAACATTTTTTTGCAAACCCAATATAGAATCCCATTCTACACACTGAGTGAAATTCAAATGGTTCCCAATTTCCTTCTCTTGATGAGCTTAAGATCTACTGAGATCTTATATGGAGGTACAACTTAAACGAAATCAAATTTGGGACATGTGCCACGTATGCTATTTCGTGGGTACCTTTCTAATTAAGTCAGTGGACTGACCTCAAGTAGAATACTTCTTCTGCGTCAAATAATAAAATAATAGAAATTCTAAGAAACATTTTGAATAGACAGTCAAGCTTAATAAATGGGGTGCATTTAAGAACATGGCTTTGGGGAAACATTTTTTGGGGAGAAACATATATATGTATATTTACATATGTATATGTATACATTTAATTCCATCCCACTTTCTTTTTATTTAAATAACCAAAGCGACAGCCTTAACACAGGAGAGGGAAGCTAGGTTGGGGTGTGTGAGAGGTGGCAACAATGTGGCCAGATTGGAGAGGAGTAAGCAGTGACCGGGTCTCCCTGGACACCCCAAATCCCTAAATCAGGTTCAGAAGTCCTGGATGTGGAATTAGGGGCTCTATATAGGAGCCATCAAACAGTGATGTCTCTCCAAGACCCAGAGACTCCAGGATGGCAGCTAGGTAAGTGGCAGGGCCAGGGTGTCCCAGGCTCAGTGCATTTTCTGCAGCTCCAGTGACTCCATTGCAGCTGCAGTTCACTGCATGGTTGAAGACACCAAGGGCAAGTTCTGGCTGGGCCTTCTGAAAGCCGGCACCGTTTGACCTTAAACGAAGTGGAAGGAGTTCAGCATCCCAATCCCCAGAAGGCGAGTGAAGAAGAGGGCAGGGAGCAGCGTGAGCTCAGCTGGCATGCAGCCCCCAGAGCGAAAGGCCGGCCAGTGCCTCCCAACTTGGACACCAGTGGTCTGGACGAAGACAAGGAAGAAGAAAATGAAGACATTGTTTGAACTGTCGCTCTGGAAAGCCTTCTCCACAGACGGAACCAGAAGACATAAGAGCAGGGAGGTGAAAAGGAGGACACAGATGCAAGAAAGCCCAAAGCCAGAGTTGCAGGTCTGTGCACAGCAGCTGGACAGGCAGGCGACGGGGGTCAGGAGAGCAGCCAGAGTGCTACACGTCCAGGCCACGGCGTGTGGAGCACATGGAAATTCATGGAGATGAGTTTCCTGACAAAAGCCGGGCTGAACTGGGCAGGAAGGTACAGGATTGAGCTGTTCTGTGGAGTCGCGGCGTCCCAGGGCAGCTGCTCAGCTCCGGTCTCCCACTGGACTCTGCCCTCCGCTGGAGCTTCTGTGCGCTGTGTCCCCTGCGGCCCAGGCCTGAGTCCTGCAGGAGCCGAGTCCCTGAGTTCTATGGGGCTGGGATTCCCGGAGCAGGGCAAGGAGGGAGCTGAAGGTTCAGGCAGCGCGGCAGGGGCGGGACGCTCATAGGCTGGTGACTGCTCCGTGCAGACGGCGCTCCGGCCTGCACACTGCGGTCCCTGCCGGATCACAGCTGGGTCCTGAGGGGGTTGTCAAGCTCCCCAGACTGGGTCTGCCTCCTTCTCTGTGCACGGAAACATACAAGTCTTAGGGCAGGTGTACACATAGTCATAACCGTTATGAAGGAGAATTTGGAAAGGCCAAACAAGATTTAAAAACTGTTTAATTTGTTTTTCACCTGTGAGCATTTATTCAAGCAATATGACACTGTATCAGACAAAATGTCCCACACCAGATATGAGGCCCTGCCCACCATCAAAAATATGCTTTCAGGAGCAGGAGAGCCTGGTTATTAATCAACATTGGCCAAGAAATGGCTATTACCCATGTTTGATATCTTTTCTAATCTAGGTGAAAAGTAATCTCAAAATTGTAATTTGCATCTAAGACTTAAAGTACATTCACTTTTTTACATATTTTTCTATGAATTATTTTAATGTGTCCTTGATCCATTTTTGTTAGCTGTTTCTCTTATTAAAACTCATAAATTAGGAAATTGAGTACTTTTCAAGAAAAATCGTTGTATGAAAGTGTTACAAATATTTACCCAATATTATCTTTTTACTTTGTTTTATAGAGTTTTATTTTATGTAGGTGAATATGTCTGTTGTTTTGTGTTTGGTATTTAGACTCCGTAAAAATCTTTAGAGAGGCTTATTTCACTTCTTATTACAAATATTAACTCAGCTTTTCCTCTGAAAATTATTTGTTTATTGACATTTAGATGTCTAATCTGCCTGGAATTTATTTTGGTGCACATGCTGAGAGAGGGAAAAAAAACATCAATTTCTAATGGGTAGCCAGTCTTCCCACTGACTCACTGACTTCGTTCCTACTAATTGGGAAGTCCCCGCTATTACACATGCATGTGGCTGGCCCAGCATGGCTTGTGCCCTGGTGGCACAATCACTGTGATCAGTGATAAGCATAGTTCCCTTACTGCTTATTTATGGATGGAATTTTTTCTGGCTCTTCACATGTTCTTGATAAGTCATAGAATTTTTTTGTGGTTTCTCCTTTGCTCAGATTTGCTTTGGATGGTGATATTGTTTGAATGTTTGGCCCTTCCAAATGTCATGTTGAAATTCCTCAGTGCTGGAGATGAGGCCTGGCAGGAGGACGTGTTTCTTCCTGGAAGTGGATCCCTCATGAATGGCTCTGTGCCTTCCGGGAGATAAAGGGAAAGTTCTTTGTTATGCCACATAACAGCTGGTTGTTTACAAAATACCTGCAGTGTCTTATCTCCCTCTTGCTTCTTTTCTTGCCATGTGACAGATCGGCTATCCCTTCACCTTCAACTTGATTAGAAGTTCCCTGAAAGCCTCACCAGAAGTTCATGCTGGAACAGCGCTTTGGCTTTAGAGCCATAAGCCAGATAACCTCTTTTATTTATAAATTACTCATCCTCAGGTATTTTCTTTATAGTGTTGTAAAACTAACACCAATGGCCGTTTGTATGTATATTTCATGTAGGATAACTGACATTTGGATTGTCCAGAGTCTTTTTCAACAAGAATGTGTCTATTTATTTATTTAAGTCTTCTTTTGTATGTGTGTTCTTTTTTTTTTTTTTTTTTAATAGTTCAATAGTTTTGTTCATTTTGGCTCTGGGAATTGTTTGCCCTACTGAGTTACTTTTAGAAACTCATTCTTAAGATACATCGCCAACATAACACTACATAGTCACAGATTATTAATTGCAGCATTGTCTGTCATTACAAAATATTAAAAACAGGAAGCCACATGTAAAAGATCATGTGAAAAGCTCTGGTATATGCCCCTGCTATGGAATGATTTAAAAAGGAAAATTAAAAACAAGTTAAGCGTGACCTTTGTGTGAGAGAATATAAGACATTAAAAAATATGTTTCGAACATATTATCAATAAAAGAAAGAGTATAAAATAAGCCACATCCACCATTCACGGGTGGACAAGAATGGAGTAGAAGTATTGGTTATATATTTTTGTAAAGCTTTAGGCCTAGAATAATAAGTTAATGCTTATATATTCTCAAATATAAGGCAAAATAACTTCGTATTTGAATGAAAAGAATCCTAAAATGCAATTCAAACAAATGACAATGATATAACTACATTTCAAACAAATGCTATAGTTACTCCGAAAACTTTTGTGTATGATAGGTTTTAGTAAAAATTTAAATATGACTGTCACAGGGCTTGGCTCTTCCATTATTAAAGAAACTTATACATGTGAAAAAAGACCAAGAGTAAACTGAAGCTTCATCGGGACTGAAGGCATTACTGTGAAGACAGGGTTATTTCCCAAGGTTATTTCTCAGCTGTTAGAGAGAAGGATGAGAAGATGTCAGAACGCTCATGTCCTCCCATCTGTCTGTGATTCCAACTCTACTAAGCCGATAAGCAGCACTATACCGTTACCAGTGAGCACTCCAAAGTCCACATTATGTTTCTAAATTCTCTTCCCCATAAAAAAGAACAGGAATCCTTCGGAAAATTACTGATTTCACAGGTAGGATGAGAAAGGTCCAAGTGGGCTTTTAACAACTTGTTGCATCAGAAATAAGGGAGATTTCAAGAGGAGAAGGCAAAAGGACTAAGGCCAGATTTAAAGCACTCTTTCAGTGGCCATGTTTGGACAATGTGATTGTGACAGCAGATAATGATTGTAATGAAGATAACCTATTTAATAAAATGAAAATGCATGCGTCCATTTTGATACAAATAAGGAATAAGTAAAAAAATGAGACAGAAGGCAAAGCTTTCCTTACAGTGGAATGGTACCTAGACCTACAAAATGGAGCTGGAAAATTAGCCCTGGCAACCATATTAGTCATAATATTTTAGACGAAGCCATGAATATACTATATACTAGAACTAATAGGTGTTTGATGTGGAACAGGATATACAAGCTCTCCAAGTATCTTACTAAGAGTAATCCATCAACCGCAAAGAGAGCACTAGTTAGCATACAGTAGAGATTCCTGATATACATCATAACTAAAGATTGAAGTAAACACCACTGTAATGGGACAAGCTGACATTGCAAGACTCTTGTTAACTTCATTGACAAGAAAACAGCACCTTTTCTTTGAAACGCCTATCAAAAATGCATAAACAATTGAAATCATGATGAAATATCAGACATTAAAAAACCCAAGACTATTCTACAAAATAACTGAGCTGCACTACACAAAATTATATTAAAAATGCAATTATATTGGCATGAGTAGAAACCAGATTTCAAAAGATTAAGAAGTAAAGTCAAAGAAGTGAAATTAAACCATGAACACTATCCATTTGTTTATCTGATAAGAAAAAATAAAAAAGAAAAGAAAAACAGACCAACACAGAAAAGAATGAAAAATTTTATTTGATGTGTCTTTATTTTTTAGTTTTTGGAGATCTGAACCTGTCTGTTTGAGTCTATGATGTAGTTGCTTAAGATAAACCAGTCATATTGGTCAATGATCTCTTCTTTGTGGTAGGCAACCAGTGATGCACAGTTCTCAGAGGGGTACTACAAAAAAAGACTGGCTTCCCATTGTGCCACACATCTGCCCACTGTGGGTCACCTGCTTGTCAACTCCATGTGTCTTCTTCATTCTGAGACATGGGTGGAGGAGAAGCACCTCTCTGAGATGAGGTTGTCCTCAGGCCTGACAGAGCTGAGACACAGCTGAACCCTGGAGGCTGTCAGAGATGATTCTCAGCTGTGGCACTGGCCAGTTCTGCTCTTGACCCATAACCAAAGCATGTCACATGCCCACACGTGACATTTGCAAGACAGGGAAGTAAATTCACTCTTAGAGAGGGGATAGCTGGGACCATGTACTGTCAAACTGTGACTTTAAGTGTAAACATGTAAAATACTTAAGTTGAGTTATTTGTAAATTAAGATGAGAAAGGGTTACAGAGGAAAATGAAAAACCACAAAAATTGGAAGCACACTCATAGAATATTGTTGGTAACATTATGATGAAATACTTCCTTTTATTCTGTCTCTACATATACATATTCACTCCCACACACACTGTGAAACAGAATTTACATCTAGCTCTTTTTAATCTAAACTGTATTTGCAAAAATTTGAGGTCATTAAAAACTCATAATTTTAAATATATCCACAACAGTCTATGAAAATGATATGACACTTTTCACTTAAACTTTTAAAATTTATTTTTAAACTAAAACTTTTTCAAAATAGGACATTTATATTTTTTTGCTAAAATAATGCAATAATAAACAAATTCTGTATTTTTATTTTTGTATATAATTATTTCTTTAGGATGAATTTCTAAAAGGGGATTTATGGATAGAAATCTTCATAACCATTTCAAAGTTTTTGATACACATCATCAAATTGCTTTCTAGAAAAATATTTGTCCAGTTAATTATGCCTTTGTTGCCCAGAAGTACTATTGCATCCACTGTGCTGAGACTAAATAATCTCCATTATTTATCACTCCCTTAGTTGAAATGTCCCTGGTTTGTGAAATGAGAACAGAGGGGTGAAAGTCATCTCCTTGCCTAATCAGAGCATCCATACTTGCAAATGCTAACTTTTCTCTTAAATAGACTTCAGTCTTTATTTTACATTTTCTAGGAATTCAGAAGTACCTCATCCATAGAAAACTTTTGCTTGCCCTAAAATATCAGTCCAGGATTTGATATATGGAAATTCTTTCTACCTTATGTCCTCTAACAGCAGTAGAAATGTATAGGGTAGTCTGTAAATCTGATAGCCATGAACGTGTTTAATGAGTCCAGTGATAGAACACTGGTCAAGTGCCTGCTTTGTTATCTCTGACAATCCGGTAGAGACCCAGAGGCAATCCAGATTCAGCCTCTTCCCGGCAGCCACCTGTTAAGTCTTCAGAAGAGAAGGACAGAAGAAAACAGTGGTTTATGTTCTCTTTCTATCAGATCAGTGGTTCTCAACCTTCCTAATGCTGCCATGTATTTTCATTGTTACAAAGGGGTCGCAACACACAGGTTGAGACTACTATTGTAGATCTTCCTTCATTCTCTCCCATCAAACCAGCTTCCCTAACGCTCCCTTTCCTGCTGTGATTACTGATCTCATTTGTAAAAAATAGCATTTGAGTGACAGCAGGCTTGCACACTGCTCCCCAGTGCCAGGAAGAATTTCCTTCCCAAAATTAATTGGCTGTCACAGGAGGAAGAAGCTCTTGTCAGATGCAAAGGCCATAATACTAGCTTTCAGATGACATACTTGAAGAATATATATTGCATTAATGAAATTATTTGAATATGACAGTTTTCAGAAACCGCATTCTGCAAAGAAGTAACACAACAAAGTTCAAGTGTGATAAGGCGAGTATGCCTAGTGGACCTTATCAAAACGTGCAGGTTTTCTCTTTTTCAATGCTCTTAATAATAGCCTTCACTGGGAGTTGAGAATACTTAGTGAAACACTCTTGTCTCACAAGACGTGAGTTGAGTGGTTGCTTTGACAGAATAACCTCTTGAAGAAGTGCATTTCTTTATTTCTAATCTTTGTCAGTGAGTAGAGAATGACTATTGATTGCTAACCCATTGTCCAGTTAAGGAAATACATTTAATCCCTTTTCTCTATCCATAGTCACCACAGAGGAAACTATTCTGATTCTGAGTCTATTTTATTCTATTTTATTCAAACTCAACCATTATTTTCTGCTCCTCTCTTCCTCCTCTCCTCACACTTACTTCAGGTCCCTGAAGTATATTTGGCTTTGGGTTTGGATATTCTCCCCTTCCCTTCCACAGTCAGGATGAGCATGCATCACATCGGATTACCCAGTTCGTTCAGAAAGTCCTTTCTGCCTTTCTGCACCAGCCTGTTCATAATTCTATGAAAAACATTTCTCACCCTGTTGTGTCAGAGATCACATCCCCTTCATTTGCATATCTTAACCTATTGGGTTGGACTCTAGCAGGGTCACACTTGTAAGAAATAATGTGCATTTAATCACCTATTCGTTTGTTTCTTCAAAGAATAAAAAAATAAAAAGATGCCAGTCCACCCCTGGATTGCTGCGTTGTTGGGGTTTTGTATATTGAATGAAACACACACATCCAAGAGTCTGAAATTTAGAAAGCATCACGTGGCATTCTCTGTACATGCAGTCCCCGGGTTACAAACAAGACGAATTCTTCAGGTTTGTTCTTAAGTCGAATTTGTATGTAAGTTGGAACTGGTACATTTACCTATTACCTGTAATAGCCTCCACTTGTAGGGGCCAGACATTTGTAACTACTGTACTGCATGTTCAGATTGGAAGAATTGTAGTAAGCACATATCACATATTGTGGTTAATTTTATGTCTCATTCCTTACATGATCAGATAGCTGAGACTGCATTCTTTCCACATACGTCTGTGAGGGTGTTTCCAGAAGAGATTGACATTTATGGTAGTAGGCTGAGTAAGGAAGACCACCTCCACTAGTGCAGGTGGACATAATCCACTCGCTGAGGGTATGAATAGAATAAGAAGGCAGAGGCAGGGCAAATTTACCTTTTCTGCTTTTTCTAGATGCCTACCTTTTTCTGTCCTTGTGTGTAGGTGCTTCTGGTCTTTTATCCTTTATGCTCAACCTGGGATTCACAGCATTGGCTCTCTGAATTCTCAAGCCTTTGTGTTTGGACTGGAACTACCTGCAGGCTTTCCTAGGACTCCAGCTTGCAGACTGTGGGATTCCCAGCCTCTGGAATGGAGTGAGTCCATTCCCACAATGCAAGTAAGTATCGTTCCTCTGTAACTATTCTATTGGTTCTGTTTTTCTGGTGAATTTTGACTAACATGGTGGTAAAGGATTAGGAACAAACTTGGCTCAAACCTCTCAGCCATAGAAATGCTTAGGATGCTAAGATGGATATAAGCATGCATCTGCCAGATGATTTTTATTTTTTTTTTTTCCGTTTTTGGCCAGGGCTGTGTTTGAACCCGCCACCTCCAGCACATGGGGCTGGCGCCTTACTCCTTTGAGCCACAGGTGCTGCCCTGGTTGATTTTTTATAAATAAAATTTGTATGTATTTGTAAAACTTGTGGATGGCCGAAGCTGAAATCTAACCTACCTTACTGGTTTACTGCTTGGTGATTTAATATGTAGCATGTACCCTAATAGAGGATAGGCTAGGCAGAGAAAACAATCTAAAGACAGAGAAAGGAAACCAGAGTTCTAGTTTATTTTACCTGCAGTTTTCTGAATTTAGTTTTATATGCGTGGACATATTCAGTTATACTTCTCTTTTAATTGGCAGCAGTTAGATGGAAGACAGAGCTGAACTTTTGCATCTAACTTTTTGCATCTAACTTTTTAGTTTGCATCTAACTTTTCTCATGCTTGGTTCCAAAGAAGTTGTAATTACAAATGCCTCCATGATGAGACAGCAGGGATTGCTATAGTGAATTAATCTGCAACTATTGGAAAAACATTAAATATCAAAGCTTCTACCTAGAAAACTGAAAGCAATACAAGGCAACTGAAATCTTGTAGGTAGACGAAGGTAGACAAGTCTTCAGCAGCAAAGGGAGATTGGCAGAGCACAATTGTGGATGCTGTTTGAAAAATAAAGCAATTTCATAAATATCTATCACAAGCTTTGGTTCCTCAAACAAAAAAGTTACATGTCTCCATCACCTCATTCTTAATAGCGGGTCTGCGTATTATTTATCTTCATAACTTCAGCATCCAACGGGGCACCTGTCACACTACAGAAACTCAACGCTTGTTGAATTGCAATTTATAGACATTATTTCTCAAAATCACAAGCTACATCTAAGAAAGCCCTTTTTGAATGACTTCATTTATAAGGAATGTCATGCCCCTGGGTTGTTCTTGTTAACTGTGAGTTGGCAGGAAAAAAAAGGGATGAAAGATGACAGAAAAGGGGAACATTAAGTAGAAAAAGAAGAGAGAAAGAGGCTAGAAGGAGGAAGTCGGTCATTTGATGGGGAGAGGAAGAAAGTGTTTCAGAAATCAACCAATATTTCCCTGGATTCCACTAATATGTGGATAAAGGTTATTCTCATCAATATTCAAAACAGAATCTAAAAACAACTGAAAGATAAAATAATGTGTTAAAACAGAGTTAACAGAAAATAAGGAGCATGAATAATTTTGTGGACATGGAAGAATCATCTCGGATTTCCAGCAGACTATGCTTTTTGCTTTTGTTTGCTTGCTACTTTTTGTGTTTTTGTTTGTTGTCTTTCTAGCTGTTTAGATATTTTGCAACCCAACTTGGAAAAGAGAGACTTGGAAACAGATTTGAATGAATTGCAAGCACATCGTCTTTTGCTGATTTACCAAAATAACACAGGCATACTAAAATGAGAAAAAGTGGCTAGAGGCAAAAAAATGGAGATGCATTTTCATGGCCCTCTGAGAATTTTATTGTGGTGTATATAATCAGCTTACATTCAAGAGGAAACAGTGTTGAGCTATTTAGTTGGCTCTCAACTCCTTGAAAAATCTCATGATTATTTTATATTTTCTTCTTAATATAGACTCCAGGCTGTCCTAATTAAGCAAGAAAAGTTTTGTTATCAACAAAGTTGACATTAGACATGAAAAATCTTTGGATACTAGAGTAGTTTTTCTTGGGGAAAAATAACAATAGCGTTAGAAGAAAGAAGGGATTGATATTTTTCTTAAAAACATCAAGCAGACTTTTAAAATAACTACCACAACACCAGGGTGCCTGAAAAACAAAGGCAAGTGGTCGATGTCTGTGTCTGCTGCAGCTTATCCCCTAATTTCTGAAGTGTCCTAAAATCACTGGACTTCATGAAATCATCCCATCATCTACATTAAAATCAATGGTTGTCATGGTGAGGATATCCTGATATAAGGACCTTTACAGGTCCGGGCAGCACAATTGCTCACAGGCAACAGCAAACGTTTTTGCATGGACAGTATTATAGATTTTTCTTATCCACTAAGGATGGGGAAAGGCAGACCAAGAAAGGGACTAGTCCCAGTCCCCAGAGAGATGGTGACAGAACTCAGGCTACCCAAATCTCCTTTACTCCCTGGACTCTCAGACTGACTGGACAGAGAAAATTCAAAGCAGGACAGAGGAGAGATTTTCTGGCATGGGGGCTATTTTCCTTGGAGTTAGACCACTGAGCCTAAACGAGGATTATTGTTTTCCTTTCATATTTCAGGAGGCTGGAGCAAATGACTAGTTCAGAGCTCCCTGGTGCACCCTTGTGTCTCTCCACGGGCAGTTATCACCCATTTTGTTTGGTCTTTTTTTCCTCCCATTCCTTAAGAACTGGCTTTATCTCACGATATTTTACAGGACCAGTGCACTCAATTTTGATCTTCATGGAGGTGCATTTGGAAGAGGAACGTCAGACAGTAGAGGGAACAGGTGGTAGGCACATGAATACCCGGGAAGCAGCTCCCCATCTCCTTGTTTGTATCTGTTTATGAGTTTTTGTTTATTTTCTTTCTTTCTTTTTTTTTTTTTGCGGTTTTTGGCTGGGGCTTGGTTTGAACCCACCACCTCCAGCATATGGGACCAGCTCCCTACTCCTTTGAGCCACAGGTGCCACCCTATTTTCTTTTATTACAAACAACAGTATGTACTTTGTCTTTGTTTTTCCTTTCTAATGCCATCAGATGCCATCTTAAAATAGGCCAGATTAGAATGACAAACAGATATTTGGAATTAATTTATGGAAATGATCCTTTGGAAAATATACTTCAGAAACTGCTACAAAGAGGAAAAGTCCAGGGAACCTGGGTTGCACATCTGGCCTTGTGTGTATTTTGATTAATATTAATGAGGGCCCCCTGAGCGCCAGGTACTCTGTTCCAAGCTGAGAACACAAATAATGGCTCTTCTCATTGCCAGCTGTCTATATTCTTTAGGCTTCACAAACTGAATCTGTATAATAGAGTTTAACAATATTTCTCTCCTGGGATTATTGTGAGGATTTAATGTGCTAATTTGTGTAAATTCTTTAGAATAATTTTTGCCATATAATAAGCATTCAATAAATGTCAGCTATTAATATTCTGATGTATTTTCTCTTAGAGACTTTTTAGTACCTTCTTATCATCTGACTTTGTTCCAATGAGTCCTTCTCCAAAGGCCAGGTTCATGAATCTTCACCCACCTCCTAATTCATGTCCTGAGTCAGGTAAACTCTTTGGTTCCACTAACAAATGCTTTATTGAGAATGGTGCCTATAGTTGATTCCATGTAGATTTGGATATATGGGTAGATTTAGAATATGGAACTTGCTAAAGTTCATATAGGAGGCTTCAGTTAGTTCAAATGTGGGATTATGGCATAAAAGAGATAATTCAATTCTTACATAATGTAGAGGATGCCATAGTCTCTGCCACATCAGGAGAGGTTTCAAGTCTAGAAGAAGCTGAGGCAAAGCTCATCCTTTCTTATATGGGTACCAATGATGACAAGGTTTGGGTTAGGGGTCAATTAGCTAGAAAATCAGTTCACCAAAAACCATTTGTCGAATTATGAGGATTTATTTTATGGTTTTTGTTTCCCCTTTCTTTGCTCTTGCCCTTACATTTGACCTTTTAGTCTGCCCCAAACTACTTGTAAGCACTTGTTTGTGGTCACAGACCTTACATCCAGGAACACACACAGGAAGTAGCAGAGGTAATGACAAACACAGAGAGGGGGCAAGGCTGAGCCTTTAGTAAAACCTTCAGTGAGGGGCCAACTTCTCGTAAGGTGATTGCTCATTCAGCCTGTTAGTTTAGAAGAATAGACTCTAAGAATTACACTCTGGAAAATTGTCGTACTTGCCCTAAAAACTTTTAAAGATCTGGGAATTACCATTTTTGTCATGCAGGTTCCTCCCCTATGATCCTTCCCATCACCTTCAAACACAAGATCTTTTTGAAGCTTCATGGAAGGCCTGGAGCAGTGGAATGACTGTAGACCAAACTACCAGGGAGGCTGAGTCTGAAGGATCCTTTGAACCTAGGGGAAGGAATGACATAGTAGCTCTTAGCTGGAGATGTTAAGCTGTGCAGGAGATCCTTTAATATGTGCAGGATTATTGGTGGTCTTAAGAGGCCAGGTAGAGTTTAGGGCCTGGATTACAGCCTTTAAATGGGTGAAGGTTAGAGAGGCCAAATATTTTTCTAACATTTCTCTGTGCAGGCAGTAATTCCACTCAATAACACCTCTGTAGATAAGCAGATTTGGAGTGATAAGCTGCACCTTCCCACTTACTGTTCTCTCTGCCTCAATGCCATTCCTTCCTCTCTCTTTTTAACTCCAGCTTAACCTTTAGACCTTGGATAAGTTCCTGCTTGACAGGAAAGTCTTTCTCCCACGATAGATCAAATTATACACTGTGTGCTCACAGCTTTATATTGTGATATTTATTCATGTGATCAGCTGATTAATGTTTGTTTTCCCAGAAGTCTGTACAGCTCTATGCAGGCAAGAACTGGGCCAATTTTTGATTATGACTCTTTTTTGGTAACCAGAGCACCTGACAGAACACCAGGTGTGTACTCAGTGTTTGTTACAAGTGCAAATGTCTGAATGCCCGGATGGCACAGCCCCTGATCTCAAGGTCTCACTCCATGGCTGACCGCACAGGACAGAGCCGGCCATCTCAGGCATTTTCCCTGGTCAGGCCCAGCATAGAATGACCTGCAAGCAAAAGCAGGGAGAGGGCTGCACTGGTCTTGAGACCTGGAACTCACTATGTGCTGAGTGTAGAGCTGGACAAAAGGTGAATTGTTTGATTACATTTTCATCCCTCAGGATTAAAATTTAGCGTTGGGAAGGTGACACTTGCGTTGAACCACTTTAAGAAGGATGGCTGAGGCCAACCCCTCCCTTGCAGGGCTCTTGGTCAGCTCACTGGCAACCACCTGCACATATTCCCAGGAGAGTTGGCCATCCTTGGACTGTGGAAAGCTGCTATTTATCTGCAAGAGGTCAGTGGTCTCTTATGGAACAAATGAGGACAGAAGTAGAGGCCAGGCTCTGGTGAGAGAAGGCTGTGTAGCTGGAGGGTGAAAGGCCAGGCAAAGATGAGGGAGAAAAGCTGAAGAAACCAGACATGAACAGCAGCAAATAACAGCGAAGCCAGCTTCAAAATCATCACCTGAGGTTGAACAGAAACATCTATGTGCCTCATTTGCAAGGAAACCCATAGCAGAAAGATCCCTCGGGATAGTCATTATTTACGTCTTTAATTGGGCACTTCAGAAGATCACAATTAAGATTTTTAAAAACACAAAGTCTAAGTTGAAAGGACTCTATGGGAACCTACATCATTGAAACTTCTGGTCTGAACCAATGGCCTTATTAAAAACAAGAGGGGGTAATGTACAAAGGCATAATTCCTGAGTCATTGGTTAAAGAGGGTATTCAGGCTGTTCCTCCCTCCGTCCGATTAATAGCCTAAGAATGGAGAAGAAGAGAGATGGGCTATGCTCTATTCAACTCTGACTCCACCACAGAGATGGAAGCCTGTGAAAATCTAAGCAAGGCTATTACGGTCCATGCCTCAGTCCACCCTGAGCTCTGCCTCTTTGATTGCACACTCAGCCCTGTTAATGTGCACGCCCATGATGGGTCCATCCACTGCCGCCCTCAGGCTGGAGACAGCTCACCCATAATGCTAAACATGCCTCCATGGCGCCAGCATCAGGATATCCTGGGGAATGCTGCCCTGCGTGGGAAACCTGTGTTGACCCTGGCTCTGTCACATTCGTCTGGGGTTTGTTGCCCTCTCATTTTTGGTTGCTTTTATAATCTCTATACTCTCCCTGACTTTGACTCACACAAATTCTCACAACCAGAAATGCTTATTTTCCTCCTAGCACATGGAGACCAAACTTCTGCAAGCTGGAGGCAAATTAAGGAATCCCTGTCTAGCAATTTAACATTTCATTACTGCCTCCCGGGCTGCCCCTTTGACCCTGGCTGGTGTGCTCTGACCTATAGCTACATCCAAAGCCCATGCAGGGTATTCCTGGGTTCTTCTTTCTGTCCAGTGCTATAGGTCAGCTAGGATTGAGGATTTTTGTTGTCCTGAGGTCCTAAGGCTATACCGTTGACCTCAGATCTGAGAAGTCAGGTCTCTTCCAAAATCTTCCAGAATTGTGCTGGGGCATCCACTGTTTGTGAAGCCGGGATGGGCTGGCATCATATCCTATAGGGGCAGCTACACTGGAGCCTATGACCCTGAATTTCATCTTTCCTCGACATCCAACCATTGCCCAGGTGGATGAAAGCTCCTTGACTCCCACCTGCTAGCTTACTACTTCCCGTAAGTAGCTTTCTTACAGGTCAGATGCAGCCTGGAGTATCTTTCTGATTTCAGGGAGACTGCCCCTTCTAAACTAGGTTCTGGCAATCTCTGAGTTTCTAAAGGTGATTTCTTGGTGCTGCTGTGTCTTAGATGAGCCCTGGGTTGAGCCTGCATCTTTTCGTCACTTCCAGCTTGTTTCCCTGGCCATATTTCATCTTGTTTGAACTGTTGTGATGTCTCTATCCACAGGCACAGGGCACTTCTGATATGTCCCAGGGAATGAGTCGGGACCACTGCAGGAAAGCCATCCATGACTAATTCAGTAATACCCAGTATCACCTTCAAGACTAAAATGGCTAAATTGCTAATGAATATGCTTCCAAACTCAGTGAGGACAGCTCTTCCTAAGGGAAATTATCTATAAAATTCCTCAGATTTATCTAGCTATATTATAAGAAATTAATACTGTATTACTATCATAACATGCCTCAGAGAATGGAGTATTGATAAAGGCATTTGCTTATTTATAAGGTTAGCCATCACTGCATTATTATAATAGTAATATATTAGACAAAACCTAAATGTCCATCCACAGGTTACTGGTTCAATAAACTATGAGGTATTGATATAAAATAGTGCTTTTCATCTATTAAATAAGATTTATTTCTATTAAATATATAGTATCATTTACTGGATATATGAATACTATTAAGTGAAAAAAAAACTAAGGTCTAAAGAGTACTCTACTTCTTGTGTAGAAAGGCAGAAGTGCTGCTATGTACAGGCTTGTATTTATGTATGTACGTATTTTACATGATTATATTTGCAAAAATAAATACAGAAAGAATATGCCACAATCTAAACAAAATAGTTAGCTGTGGGTGAGAAAAGGGTAGGCTGGATAGGAATGAAAGAAAGAACTCTCTGATATATAGTCATGACTTTAGAGCCATATGTATGTTTTACACATTCAAAAACTGAAATTACAGTAGAAAGCAGAAAAACTGAACACAACCCAATTTTTAATATAAAAATCTAAGTATAAATCAAGTTGTTAAAATATTTACTGTGAGAAAAATCATCCATTATTCTAATGACTTTTGATAAGACTGTTATAACTCTATATCCACAGAGGGATATGTTTTAAGGCCAATCATGACCTCTTTTAGTAGGATTATTATTGACTTGGTAAAAGCATGTCTCTGAAACTCTTGTTCATGAATTGTGGGCTAGAATGAAAAATAAAATGTGAATCATGTTGGAAATCAGCCTCACTGGGGAATAGCTAAAGATAAAAATTTATAATCATGAAGAAAGAAAGTACATAAGCCTTTTGAATTGAAGAATTCATACAAAACTACTAAAAAATTAAACAATGAAAGTGAAACAACAATAAAACAGTTTTGTTCATTGAAAAAGCTTAGAAGCAGAGGTATTCCATGACCAAGTAGGTAATTTAGCCCAAAGCTCTTATTATCTAAAGATCATATCCCATAAAAGAGATAAGGTTCTTCAGTTCTGACCGTGCCTTGTGTCTCCAGCTCTCTCACTAAGGTTCTCTCTCTTTTTCAAAAAAAGTCTGGGTTAGGTGTGAGGTAGAAATAAAACATTACAAAATATTAAAATATTTGCTTCCTGGAAACCTCTCATTGTTTCAGGAAGCGAATTGTTTCAGCCATCAAAGAATGGTGTGGCTTTATCCATTGTACATCTCAGACACGTTTATCACTTTAAGGGCCATGAGCCAAAGTTTGGACAATTTGAGCAGTGAAAAAAAAAATGGAGAATACCTGCTAAAAATTGCAGAAGAATTGATAGAATTTTTAATTTTCCAATCACCATGGTAATAGCTGATTCAGGCAAAGATTAGCAAAGGCTAAAACGAGTGGATGCTTCAAGACAGTGATAACAATCCCCAGTACAGAAAGCTGTTAAGAAAATTAAAAAAGATAGGGGCTTCACATGCAATCTGAGATATTTTATCAACCTGCATGTGAAGCCCCCACACTGTACGCCATGGTTGAGTTAATGTACACAGCTATGATTCAATTAAAAAAAAATAAAAATAAAAAATAAATAAATAAATAAAAATAAAAATAAAAAAGATAGGGGCTGAAAATATCCACTGCTTGCTCCACAAATGCTACCTAGGAAAGTAGCAAGATCCCTTTCAGTACATTGACAGTGGATAAATAAGTTGACCTCCATCAGTCACTTGGCCTTGCACTGCCTGGACTCCGCATTGTTAACAAACTCATTGAATTGTTTAATTGTTCACGATTATCCCTCTTTCCTCAGCTTTGTCTCTCTGGGACTCAGCTCTACTCTAAGGCTTTTTAGTAACTGAAAGTAGGACGTGCTTAGTCTCTACAATCTCCATGAACTAAGCATACTGGTACATTCTCCAAAATTCCTGTCCAGGTTTCAGACCCCCATTTCCCAGTATTCTTTTAAAAATTATTTCCTAGGGGTGGCGCCTGTGGCTCATTGATTAGGGCACCGGCACCATGTACCAAAGGTGGCCGGTTCAAACCCAGCCTCAGCCGAATTGCAAAACAGAAAAATAGCTGGACGTTGTGGCAGGCGCCTGTGGTCCCAGCTACTCGGGAGGCTGAGGCAAGAGAATCGCCTAAGCCCAGGAGATGGAGGTTGCTGTGAGCAGTGTGACGCCACGGCACTCTACTGAGGGTAATAAAGTGAGACTCTGTGTCTACACACACACACACACACACAAAAGAACTATTAATGTTCATCTGCCTATTCCGATTATTATGTCTCCTCATGAACAATTATGCCCTGAACTTGTAACGTTCTGTATTTGATAGGTAACTTTGGATTTGTCACCATCTTTGCTTTCTCCCAAATCGCTGTCATTCTAAGGGGCAACTTCAAAATCCACACAGATGGACTGAACAAGTGCCTGGCCATGAAGAGTCTTGCTCTTCTCATGTTCATAAATCCTCCTAGGTAGGCTACCTGTAAATACAAGAGTCATCTTCCCCAGATCAATGTATCCCAATGATGTCCCTTTAATGTTCAGTTTCTGACCTTGTCCTGAGTCTCCAGCTCTCTCACTGCCTCCCTCACCCTCCTCTTCACATCACATAAATGTCTTCCTATGCCCTGAAGGCCATATACTCAGCGATGCATCACTTTACCACTTTTCATTTATTTTTTATCATGATTCTACATACATAGAATGAATGGATGAAAATGGACAGTGGACATTCTAAGTGTGCCATTGTAATTCCTCAGGGCTTTCCATTTTTCTTCTTCTTTTTGCCTTTTGCTATGATAGCTCACTGTAAGCATTTTATCTAGTTCTCAGTCTCAGAGGGAACTCTTCCAGTATTTCACTAGTAAGTATGATGCATGCTGTAGGATTTTAGTAAATACTCTTTATTGTACCAAAGAAAAGCCCTTTTATTCCTGTGATTCTAGGAGATTTTATCACAAATGGATTTTTTATTTTATTGTACGTTTTTGTGTATGTATTAAAGTGAGTTTTCTCCTCCATTCTGTTAATGGAGAGAATTGCAACAATTGATTTTCAAATATTAGGCTAACTTCACATTCCTAGAATAAATTCAACATGGTCAAGATTTATTTTCTTTGTGAACAGGTAGCTGAGTGTTTGCAAATTTACAAGAAAAGACTTTGTATTTATCTTCATGAAATAAAATAACATACTATTTTTACCTTTCTTATAATGGCCTTGATAGATTTTTCTAACAAATGCTTTCTAGTGTTCTAAAACGAGTTGGAAATGCTATTTTCTTTCCTATTCTTTAAAAATATATTTAAGTTTGGTGTATATCTTTCTTAAATGCTTGCTAGAATTCATGGATGAAATCATCTAGGCCTGAAATTTTTATAGGAAATTCTAAAATTATTGTTTTATTATTTTTAAATATATAGAATTATTTATCATTCTGTTTTTATCATATCAGTTTTGGCAAATTATATCTTTCTCAAAATTGGTCCATTTGATTTATGTTCTTAAACTTAACTGATAATTTTTTATAATATCCTCATATTATTTTAATGTCTGCAGGATCATCATGATGTATACTTAGGGATTTCTAATATTTTTCATCAGCAATTTTACTAGTTAATAATTTTATTAACCTTTTAAAAATTAAGAGCAATAGGTTCTGAAAATATCCACTGGTTTGTTCCACTATTTTGTTGTTGTTATTGTTTAGGGAAATTCTATTGTGCATATTGTAAGTTTGCAACATGATGCTATGGTATACATATAGATAGCAAAGTGATTACTGTAGCAAAGCAGATCAACGTGTCCATAATCTGTCATAGCTTTTTTGTGAGTGATAAGAGCAGCTAAAAATCTACATATTTAACAACAATCCTTAATATAATACAGTTGTATTCTTCGGTCTCTAAACTTACTCCTCACACATTACGGCTATTTTGATCCTCTGAAGTCTGACTTCCCACTTCCTCTCTAGGCATCACTGCCCAGGTCCTCCAGGCCCATTCATGTGGGAGAAATAACATGAGTTCTTTTTTAAGTCTGAATAAAATTTCACCGAAATGTACGTGTATACACACACATGTATGTACAAATACACATGCACTATATATATAGTGAAAAATAAAGAAGATATGTATATATATGTATACACACACACACTATCCATTAATCCATCAGTGGATGTTTACATTGTTTCCATATCATGGCTATTGTGAATAGTGTAGCGGTAGATATGGGAGTACAGATATCTTTATAAGGTGATTTCCTCTCCCTTGGGTATACCCAGAACAGGGATTGCTGAACCATATGGTAGTTCTATTTTAAATTTCTTTAGGAATCTCTTCCAGTTATTTAAAATTATACAATACATTATTTTGAATTTTTGTTACTCGGCTGTACTCTCTAACAATATTCTAATTGCTTTTATGTCCCCTAGCCATTCCCTCTATATGTCCCCTCCCTACTGTCCTCTCCAGCTTCAGGTAACCACTGAGCAACTCTCTACTTCCAGGAGATGAGTTTTTGCAGCTCCCACATCTGAGCAAGAACTTGTGTCATCTATCTTTCTATGCTTAGCTTATTTCACTCAACACAATAATCTCTAGTTCCATCGAATTGTTGCCAATGACAGGCTTTCATTCTTTTTATGGCTGAATAATATTCCACTGCATATCTGTACCACAATGTTTTCCACAATGGGTGCATTAATTTTTATTTCCATTAAAAATGTATGAGAGTTCCTCTTTCTCCGCATCCTCTCTTCATTGTATTTTGTCTTTTTGATAAAATCCATTTTAACTGTGGTGATTTGATATCTCATTGTGGTTTTGATTTATTTCACCCTGATGATCAGTGATGTTTAACAAATACACCCGTTGGCTGTGAAGATGTTTTCTCTCAAAAAATGTCTATTCAGATTTTTTGTTCATTTTTAGTATATTTGAGTTCCTCATATATTTGGGTTATTAATATAGATGGAGAGGTTGCAAAAATTTTCTCCCATTCTGTAGGTTGTCTCTCACTTTGATAGTTGCTTTCTTTGCTGTGCAAAAGCTTTTTAGCTTGATGTAATTCCAAGTGCTTCTTTTTGCTTTTGTTATCTTTGCTTTTGAGTTCTTCCACCAAAAGTCTGGGTTTTTGTTCTGTTTTGTTTTGTTTTGTTTTTGAGACAGAGTCTCAAGCTGTTGCCCTGGGTAGAGTGCCATGGTGACACAGCTCACAGCAACCTCAAACTCTTAGGCTTAAGAGATTTTCTTGCCTCAGCCTCCCAAGTAGCTGGGACTACAGGCGCCCTCCACAATGCCTGGCTAGTTTTTGTTTCAGTTGTCATTGTTATTTAGCTGGCCTGGGCCAGTTTCCAACCCGGCAACCTCAGTGTATATAGCTGGCACCATAACCACTGTGCTACATAACCACATTGCTACCAATGTCCTGAAGTGTTTCACCCATAATTCTTTCTAAAAGAAAATTATCATAGTTTTAGGTCTTAAATATAAGTAATTTAGTGCACTTTGATTTGACTTTAAGATATGATAAGAGACAGAGTTGTGGCTTCACTATTCTGCACATGATAATCCAGTCTTCCAAAGCCATTTTTTGAAGAGACTTCCCTTTCTCAGTGTTTGTTCTTGGCACTTTTGTCTATAATGAGTTTGGTGTAAATGCATACATTTATGTCTGTGTTCTCAATTCTGCTCCATTTGTATAGATATGTCTGTTATTATACTAATATCATGCTGTTTCATTCACAACAGTTTATCACATATTTTGAAGTCAGGTGTTATGATGCTTCCAGCTTTGTTCTTTTTGCACAGTATTCCTTTGGCTATTTGGAGTCTTCTGTGGTTGCATATATAATTTAGAATTTTTTTTTCTACTTCTAGGAAGAATCTAATTGGTGTTTTGATAAAGATTGCATTGAAACTGTAGATCTCTTTGGTTATCACTGTCATTTTAACAATATTAATTCTTCTAATACAGGAGCCTGGGATATTGTTCCTTGAGTGTGTGTGTTCTCTTCAAATTCTTTCATCAATATAATGTTAATGTTTTCTAAAGAGATTTTTTCGCTTCTTTGATTAAATTTAATCCTAGGTATTTTATATGTTATTTAGCTGTTATAAATGGAATAGATTGCTTGATTTCTTTTTTCTGTTTATTTGCTGTTGGCATATGTAATCATACTGATTTTTGTATGTTGAACTTGCATCCTGCAAAATTACTGAATTTGCTTAGAGGTTCTAACAGGTTTTAGATGGAATATTTAGGTTTTTCTAAATATAATATCATGTTATCTGTGAAGGAATATATTCTAACTTATTCCTTTCCAATTTGGGTGCCCTTTATTTTTTTCGTTTGTATAATTGCTCTGGTTAGGAAGTCCATTACTATGTTGAATACAGTTGGTGCAATTGTATATTTTTTGTGTTGTTTCATATCTTAGAGGAAAGGCTTTACATTTTCCCCATTGCATATGATGCAATGTGAGTTTGTCATATATAGCCTTTAATATTTTTGAATTATATTTCTTTTACAGCCCATTTTATTTTTTATTTTTTTACAGCCCATTTTAATCATATAGGGATGTTGAATTTTGTCAAAAACTTTTTTTAGTATCTATTGAATTGATATTTTCTTGTCCTTGATCCTGTTAATTTGATGTTTTATGTTTAATGATTTGCATATGTTGAACCATCCTTGAATTTTGAAAAGAATCATGGCGAATAATCTTTTTAATTTTCCATTGGATTTGGTTTGGCAGTATTTTTTAAAGGATTTTTGCATCCTTTAAAAAAATGCAAAGATCCTTTAAAAAATAGGGATACCAAGTGTAGTTTTATATTTTTGTTATGTCCTTTAAAAGGATGCAAAAATCCTTTAAAAAATAGGGATACCAAGTGTAGTTTTATATTTTTGTTATGTTCTTTAAAAGGATGCAAAAATCCTTTAAAAAATAGGGATACCGAGTGTAGTTTTATATTTTTGTTATGTCCTTGTCTGGCTTTTGTATCAAGGTAATTCTGGTCAAATAAGATAAATTTTAAAGTGTTCTATCATCTTCATTCTTTTTTTTTTGTAATAGTTTAATTGGTATAAGTTATTCATTACATTTTTGGTAAAATTTAGCATTGAGTTCCTGAGTTTCTAGGCTTTACTTGATGGAAGAATTATTTTACTGCTTTGATCTTGTTATTTGTTGTTATTCTGTTCAGATTTTCTATTTTTCATGGTTAGATCTTGGTAAGTTCTGTGTGTTTAGTAATTAATTTTTTCTAGTTTTTTCAATCCGATGGCATGTAACTATTCATAACACTTTTTAGTGATCCTATAGTGTCGATTGTTATGTAACCTTTAAAAATTTTTTATTTTGTTTGGGTCCTGTCTGTTTTGGCTTGTTTATTTTTAGTTAACCTTGTTAATGATTTGTCGATTTAGTCTTTAAAAAACAAAAAAACCTCTTTATTTCATTGATCTTTTGTATTTTTTTAAGTATCTATTTCATTTCTTTCTTCCCTGATTCCTTATTGTATATTTCCTTCCGCTAGTTTTAGATTTGATTTATTCTTGGTTTTCTAGTTTCTTGAGGTGCATAATTAGGTGCAAATTCTTTATTTGAAGTATTTTTGCTTTTTTGATGTAAGCATTTATTATTATGAACTTTTATCCCAGAATTGCTTTTTCTGTATCACATTGTTATAGTATGTGGTGTTTTCATTTGCTTCAAGAATTTTTAAAATTTCCTGCTTAGTTTTTTCATTGATCCAATGGTTATGTAGGAACATTTTTTTTTTTAATTTCCATGTGTTTGTATGGTTTCCAAATTTCTTCTTAATACTGATTTCTTGTTTAATTCTATTGTCAAAAAGATACTTGAGGTACTTGCCTGGTAGGGGAGATGCTGTGATCACAAAGGTGGTTTTCCCAGGGCAAAGCTTATCCATTGCACTCTGGATGGGCTGACCACCACCATTTCCCCAAATGTGGGAAACTCTACTGCACAACTTGTGGTAGTGTGGGACTGAGTTTGCACTTTCCCCTGAATAAAAAAAAAAAAAAGATACATGATATGACATTAACTTTTAAAAATTTGTTGGAAGTTGTTCTGTGACCTACTATATGGTCTATCCTCAGTATGTTCAATGTGCTGATGGAAAAACTGTATTCTGTAGTTGCTGAAATGTTCCATAAATGTCAGCTAGGTCCTTTTAGTCTAGAGTGTTGTTTATCTCTGATGTTTCATTGTTAAAATTCTGTCTAGATATCTGTCCATTATTTAGAATGGAGTGTTCAAGTCCCTGACTGTTTTTGTATTTCAGTCTATCTGTCCTTTCAAATTATTAATTTTTCCATTATATGTTTGGGTGCACTGGTGTAGGTTTCAAGTATATATTTATACTTCCTATATATTCTTTCTGAACTGACCCCTTTGTTATTATACAATGATATTCTTTGTTTCTATTTACAGCCTTTGGCTTGAAATCTATTTTATTTTATATGAGTGTAATTAATCTTGCTCTTTTTTGTTTTCTTTTGCTTGAAATATTTTTCTCCATTCCTTCACTTTCAGTCTGCCCTTTCAGAAAAGTCAGTTTCTTATGAGAGCATATAGTTGGGTCTATTTTTCTTAATCATTCAGTTACTCCACATATTTTAATTGGAGAATTTAGTCCATTTACATTCAATGCTATCATAGATTGTTACCTGTTTTCTGGTTGTTTTATAACTCCCCTCTTTCTTTCTTCATTTCTATGTCTTTCTTTGTGGTTAAATTTTTTTATGGTAATAGGTTTAATCCACTGCTTGTTGTATGCGTGTATCTCCTATAAGTTTTGCTTTTACCATGAGGCTTACCAAAACCGTCTTATGATAATAAATAATTCTAAACTGGTGATTGAAAAGAAAAACAACAAATAAAGAAACAATGAAAAAACTTTAAACTTTAACTCAATCCCCATCATTCTTTTTCTTGTCTCAATTTACATCTATTTATTTTGCTTATCTCTTAACACATTGTAGTTATTATTTTTGGCAAACGTATTTTTTAGTCTTTATATTTGAGATATCATTGGATTATATACAATAATTACAGTATTAGCATATTCTGATTTTGTCCACGTACTTAATTTTGACAGTGAGATTTATACTGTCAAATATTTTCTTTTTGCACATTAGCATTTTTCTTTTCAAATTTTTTAGCATGCCTTGTACGACAGGTCTAGTAATGATGAATTCCCTCCTTCACATTTAAAGAAAGTTTTACTTGATCAGTATTCTTGGTTGGTTGAGGCTTTTTCTTTTCTTCTTCAGAATTTTGATCATCTTTTCCCAGTCCCTCCTATCCTACATGGCTTTCCCTGACAGGTCTGTTGCCAGATGAATCATAGGTTCCTTATGTATTATTTGCTTCTTTTCTCTTATTGCTTTGAGGAGCCTCTGTATCCTTGAGATTTGAGAGTTGGAGTCTTAATATGACTTGGAGTAGTCTCATTTGGATTGAATCTGTTTAGGGATATCTTACCTTCTTGTACCTATACATTTATATCTTTCTCTAGGTTTAGAAAGGTTTCTGTTACTGTTGGGAGATTTGTGTTTGTTTACTTTGTTTACTGGGTGTGTGTATGTGTTTTGTTTGTTTGTTTTTGAGGCAGAGTCTTACTGTGTCACCCTCTGTAGAGTGCTGTGGCATCACAGTTCACAGCATCCTCAAACTCTTGGGCTCATGTGATTCTCTTGCCTCAGCCTCCCAAATAGCTAGGACTATAGGACTCATCACAATACCCAGATAGTTCTAGAGACGTGGTCTTGCTCCTGCTTAGGCTGTTCTCAAACTCTTGAGCTCAGGTGACCCACCCATCTCTGCCTCCCAGAATACTAAGATGACAGGCATGATCCACTGCCCCTGGCCTTGGTTAATGTTATTATTAATACTGAATAAGCTTTCTACCCTTGCTCTTTTCTCAACTTTTTCTTGGAATGTCAATAACTTTAGGTTTGCTCTTTTGAAGTCACACTCTACATCCCGTTCCTAATTCCTTGTCATTATTTTTGTCTCTGTGTTTTTCATTAGCCTATCTTTAAGCTCACTGATTTTTTTCTCTTGTGTGAACCATTCTGCGGTTGTGAGCCTCTACTGCCTATTTCAATTCGGGAAATTTATTTCTCAGTTCTCCAGATTTCTTTTTTCTAATTTCAATGTCTTTGTTAAATTTCTATGATAGATTTCTGAACTGCTTTCTGTGTTACCTTGGGGCATTCTGAGTTTCTTTGCAACTGTTATTTTGAAATTTGTATCTGAGAGCTCACATATCACTATCTCTTTATGGTTGATCCCTGGCTCCTTACTTTGCCCATCTGGGAAAGTGATGGTTCCCAGTTTGCTGCCTTTTATTATAGATGTATGTCTATGGCTTCACAGTAATGAATTAGTTATTTATTCCTGTCTTCCTTATCTGTTCTTTTGGTCTTTCTAAAGTACGTTTGCTTAGAGGTTCTTTGAGTTCCCTGTGAGTCCCATTGATCACAGATCACCATCACCTTTTTAGCACTATATGGTGCCTTTGGCCCAGGTTTGCCTTGGCTCTCACATGTGTTAGGAGCACTGACCATCCTGATGGGAGGGTTTCAAAAAAGGACACCTTGGCTAAGAAGGGTTTGTGCCCAGAAGACCCATGGACCATGCCTCTTACAGCACAGGGCTGCTGAATAGGCACTCTGATTTGGCATTTTCTTTCACTGAGATAAAGAGCAGAATTTGGGGACTGGTACTTTCAATCCTGCTTCCCTTCTTTGTCTATAGCTTCCATTAGGATTTTTTTTTCCTCTAAAAGGAAGAAAGGCTTTCTTGCAATAAAACGCAAGATGACAGGAACATTTGCTATCTGCCTCAATTCTACTTTTTTGAGTATACAAAACATTAAGTCCAGAAAAATAATTTTTGTACATGGTGCTTGGTAGATTAAGGGAGGGACAATGTAGACAGAGAAGTCTGTTTCGTTTACTTTTGGCTTGGAGTTTTTCACTTCTCTATGTCTCTGAAGGATTGTTTCAGCTTTAGATTTAAGCTCTGGAATACTGCTGGTGATAGTCTTGGCCTCATATATTTGTTTTCAGGTTTCTGTGGGGTACAGTGAAGCAAAGTTACTTTGACGCCATCATTTTGTTGTTGCCACTTCTAGCCAGGCAAGGCTGCAGGGTGATTTCCTCCATGTTCTTATTGGTCTGGCTACCTCTCTGCCTTGGGAAGAGCCCCCGTGTGGATTACAGCCTCACCCTTACAGGGAGACCATAAATGAAATTTATAGGAGGCTATTATTTTGAATTGAGTTCCCTAAAAGTCCTGATAGATCAAATGTTATCACTTATCCCGGATTCCATAGAATTGAACTGAACTCATGAATGGGTCATTAAAAACAAAAACAAAACAAAACAAAACCCTAGATGATTGACAGGACACGGGGGCTTTGCAAACCTGACTTTAAGCCATATAAGGAATGTAACTTTAAAGCAAACAATCTATTTTTAAATTTTTTCTTTATTAAATCATATCTATTTACATTAATGCATTTATGGGGTACAATGTGCTATACATTGTGATATACAATGTGGAATGCTTACATCAAACTGATTAACATAACCATCACCTCACTTATTTATTTGTTGTAGTAAGACATTTATACTCTATTCTTAATAGTTTTGAAATGTACCATTGCATTGTGTACATTAGGTGAGGTCCCACCAAATACCCTCACTCCTCCCCTCTCCTTTCCCTCCTCCTTTCTGGACTATAGTTATATTTTATTAGTCGTTTGAATGTGTAGGTGATTACATATTGATTTCATACTAGTATTGAGTAAACTGGATACTTTTTCATCCATTTTTGAGATACTTTACTAAGAAGAATATATTCTAGCTCCATCCAGGTAAACATAAAAGATGTAAAGGCTTCATCGTTTTATGGCTGCATAGTATTCCCTGGTATACATATACTACAATTTGTTAATCCATTCATGAGTCAGGGTGCACTTGGGCTGCTTCCATGAGTTGGAGTCCCCCCCCCCCGTTTCTGTTGTTCTCAGCCTTTTCTGCCTGCAAGGCTCACCCCCTTTACTCACTTTAACAAAGCATCTTTCTATATCACAGGTAGAATTCTGCCCTATTCATGAGTTGGTAATGAGGAAGTTAGATCTTTAAACTAAATTTGTTGACATTTTCATCTTTGACAATATAGAACCATTTTATTGGCCTGGTGTGTTGTAGTTTTTCTCTTCAGGAAATGTATGTAGTTTTTTATTGTCTTTGGTTTGGTCCTTTCTTATCCTGGTTGTTCAATATTCTCCAACAGCCCTTCGATATTCACTTTCCTTTTCTGACATTCAAATAATTGATGCTATGGGCTTCATCAACCAGATTTTAAGTTAGATTTGGCCAAAGGGAGGCACTAACATGGTATGGAATGTTGTCAGTAAACTATTTCTCTGCTGCTTTTCTGCTGAAGGTCTGAGTGGCACTAACTGAATTTTTCTACTGAAAGTTACCACTCATGTTCCATCAGGCTATTTCTATAGCACCTTTCATAGCTTCCTTAAAATTCTAATAACCATGTTCTCTCTTTCTCTTTTGCTTTTGTCTTGAACTGAATCTACATTTTCTAGTTTCATCACTTGAAGAACGCATTTGAGTTAATGCATCAATTTTTGAAAGTAGCAGTCTTGTACTTTTTGTGGCATTGAATCAACTTAGATGTAATCCTTCCCACACCCACAATCTGTAGCTGGACTTCTAGGTAGTGTTTAAGTTACAGACCAAAATATTTAAATTACTACTGGAAAATTTTTTCTTAGTGTACTCCAAGTACCTAAAACACAACATTCTGTGAACTAAATGTTCTTTATCTCACTTAAATCACTTCTTTTTTTTCCAATCGCTTACTCAGTTGAAAAGCCTTTGTCAACAGCAAATTTTGATTCAAGTAAATTTCAGGCCAGAAATCATGTGAAAATTTAATTGTGGTTCTCAGAGATTTTTACCTCTCAATTTACAGATGATTTCAAGGATGTCATGGATTTTTTTGTGGTCCTCCACTGCACAGAAGTTTTATATCTTTTTCACCTTTCACTTACAATATAGATTTTTTGAGTCTCATCTTTATGCCATTTTCTGTTGTAGTCTTTACCTGGGGAAAGCCCCAGGCTTTTACCCTTTGCTCTCTATTTATATGCTAAAGAGAAAGGAATCAGCATTAGCAAATACACTCTGAATGAAAACTAGCATTCACAGTTTCTTAACTCATAGAAATTTTATTTTCAATTCATTTATCCTTTTCTTCTTCCCTCCTTTCTTTCCTGCCTTCTCTCCTTGCCCCTTTCCTTCCCTTTCCTTCTTTTCTCTTTCCTCCTTCTCCCTTCTTTGGCTAATTCAGTAAATCACCTTTTTCATTTTAATCAAAATCCTCACTTGTTTCCAGTAGAGCACTTTTATCACTTTTATAGTATTTATCCCTCCATTAAATGGGTTGAATGAATCCACTATAAATCTTAAGTATCTGGAGAGGGTGGCTGATTGATCACCACATGCCCTGACCCCTATTTCCCATCAGGTACACTTAACGTATGAAAGTTATGTAACTTCAAAACAGAGCCTGAGTTCCAGGAATTCAGGTATATTTATAATAACCTAAGTGATTTAAACTTTGCTGAGTTCTCGGATCCTTCCAGCTCAATGCTTAAGGATTAGTTTATCCAAATGTTGCAGTGTGGTTGTAGCAGAGACACCTCTTTCTCTATCAGAATCCATTATCTCCTCACTGTGTGAAGTAGTCACCAGCTGGCCTGCCAGAACCTATACTTATCAGGCTTTCTTTCCTCTAGGTGTACTCAAGTCACTTATCATGGATTTATAAGAAGTTTGTTTACTATTATTTTTTATTACCAGCTATGTGTAAATTGCTCCAAAGCAATAAGACAAATTGTCTCTATCACTGAAAAAGAGTTTCCTCTTAATAGTAACACATTAGCTGGACAAGAAGTCACTATTTTGTTTGTTTGGTTGGTTGCTTTTTATTTGTTTGTTTGTTTGTTATTTGAGACAGAGTCTCACTTTTGCCTTGGGTAGATTGCCAGGGCATCATAGCTCATGGCAACTTCACACTCTTGGGCTCAAGCAATTCTCTTGCCTCAGACACCCAAGTAGCTAGGACTACAGGCGCCCACCACAATACCTTGCTATTTTCACAGAGCTTGTCTCATTCTTTCTCACGCTGAACTCGAACCTGTGAGGCACTCCACTGGCCTCCGCCTCCCAAAGTGCTAGGATTACAGGCATGAGCCAATGCACCTGGCCCTATTACTTTGTTGAACCACTGAAATTTTAGAGTTCGTTACCAAAGGAATATGGTCTGAATATTCATACTCTTCCAAAATTTATATGTTGAAATACTTACTCCCAAGGTCATAATATTAAAAGGTGGTAACTTTAGGAGATTGACTAGGTTGTGAGGGCAGAATGCTCATGAATGAGATCAATGCCCTTATAAAAGAAGTACTATTGACTCTTCCACCATCTGAGAAGACAGCAAAGGAGGGCTGTCCACTCCTCTGACGCAATACTTACCAGGCATTGAATTTGCCAGTGCCTTCATCTTAGACTTCCCAGAAAGAAAAACCAACCATGAGAAATTAATTTCTGTTGGTGATAAGCCATCCACTTTCTAGTATTTTGTTATAGAAGCCCGAAGAGAGTCAGATACACAGGTAGTGGTCAGAATTCACATTTATTGTGTTCTGCAATTTACTACTATTTTATTAGGAATTACTGAGGTTTGCAACTTTTTAAGAATTTTTACACACTCTCTTTAATTTTCTTGGCACACTTAGATGGAAAATTTTAAGATTAATATTCAAACAAGGAAACTGATGCTTATACAAGGTTCTTAACATGTCCAAAGTTAAAGCAGAACACCTAAGCACCTCTCAGTTTTAGATGACAGGAATACTTTCTTTCATCACTTTAATTCTGATAGAAACTCCTTCTCCTAATGGTTAGAGATGCTGAACATTTTATCATGTTATCTGTTGGCCATTAGACTATCTTCCTTTGAAAAGTTTTTGTTCATGTCTTTTAGAGAAGTTTTTTGATATTTTTCTTGATTTTCTTGAGTTGTCTGTATAGTCTAGTTATTAGTTCTTTATCATATGTATAGCATACAGATTTTTTTTTTCCAATTCTGTAGATTGTCTATTTACTCTATTCACCGTGTCCTTGGTTATGCACAAACATTTTAACTTGATCAGGTCCTGTTTATTTTTTGTTATTGTTGCTCTGATTGCTTCTTCGTAAATTCCTTCCCTAGGCTGATATCCATGAAGAGTTGTTCCAACACTTTTTTCTAGTATTCTTACAGTTTCATGCCTTAGGTTTAGGTCCTTTATCCATTATTCATTAATTTTTGTGAGAGGTGAGAGGTGCAAATCTTGGTTTAATTTTCTACATGTGGCTATTGAGTTTTCCCAACATCATGTATTGAATACGGATCCTTTTCCCCATTAAGTGCTTTTGTCTGCTTTGTCAGAGATTAGATGGGAGTATGAGGATGGTTTCATATCTGGGATCTCATTTCTGATGGATAGATCTATGTCTATGTTTTTGTACCAGTGTCATGCTGTTTTGGTTACTATAGCCTTATAGTTTGAAGTCTTGTAAAATGATGCCTCTCAATTTGTTCTTATTATGTAAGATTATGTTGATTATTCTGGATATTTTCTGATTACATACAAATCATAGACCTGTTTTTCCTAGCTCTGTGAGAAATAACATTGAAATTTTAATAAGTATTACACTGAATCTGTAAATCACCTCTGGTAGTATGGACATTTTAACAATGTTGATTCTGCTGATCCATGAGCCTGGTATGTTTTTCCATCTGTTTACATCCTCTGTGATTTCTTTCTCCCGTGTATCATAGTTCTCCCTACAGAGATAGAACTTGAAAAAATATTACATCTTTGATTTGATTCTCAGCTTGACTATTGTTGGCGTATATGAGAACAACTGATATATGTATACTGGTTTTGTACACAGAGACCTTGATAAGTTTATTTTATCAATTCCAGGAGGCTCTTGTTGAATTGTTGGGTATTTCTGGATATAAGATCATATTATCAGCAAAGAGTGATAGTTTGATCTCTTCTTTACCCACTTAGAACCCCTTGATTTCCCGGTCTTTCCTGATTGTTCTGGTGAAAACTTCCAGCACTATGTTGAATAAAAGTGATAAAAGATGCAACCTTGTCTGGTTCCAGTTCTTAGCAGGAATGCTTTCAATTCTTTCTCATTCATTGTGATATTAGCTGTAGGTTTCTTAATATATAGCCTTGATAATTTTGAGTGCAAATCGCCCCTGTCATAATATAGAGTTAATTTTTAAAATAAATGAAAATATTCCCTTTTTAGCATCTACAACTATCCATATTTTCAAACTTTAGAAAAATGAAGTACTTCTAAAACCAAGTTTTTAAATATGTATGTACATATGTGTGTACATGAGTAAAACTTTTGGGGCAAAAAGTAAGCATTGGAAAGAGACCTCAAACATCACTTGCCTTATTTTTTGATTGGAAGCTGGTGATAAGACAGATACCGATTCTCTTGTATCCAACACAAGCACATCAGATAGACAAACAGGCCTGAAATTAATCCCCACAGAGCTTTCCTAGATGTAGATGCAATATTTTAACTTAAAATTCATTGTATTCATATAAATCCAACTATATTTTATCATTACACTGAGTGCATCCCAGGTATAGGATAATAAAAACAATGCTCATGAATCCCATATGACAGCAGGCACAGAATGTCAATGCAGACAAAAAGGCCATCGTTGTTGCTGTCACTGTGTATTATATGAAAGAATTGTTTTTTCATCACAGATCTGTCTAGAGGAGGTATTCACCCTCAGCTCAAACCTCAGTCAGAAAGCTACTCATTTCACTTAATGGAGAAATGTTTATTATCCATTCAAATGTGGGGAAAAGGTAGCTGATAAGAGAAACAGAAAACTCACATAAATGTGCATAATGCAATGGTACATTTCAAAACTATTAAGAAAAGAGTGTAATTTAGTCTTACGACAACAAATAAGTAAGGAAGGTGATGAATGTGTTAATCAGTTTGATGTAAGCATTTCACATTGTATATCAAATCAGTACACTGAACACCATCAATGCATCGATGTACACAGTTATGATTTAATAAAATAAAATAAAATAAAGTCAAAAAAGTATAGCATAATAGAAAGAAAGAAAAAACATACCCTCAGAATGTGTAACCTGTGGTCAATATTTTATGCGTCCTAGAGAAAATAACAAAAGTTTACTTTAAATGTCATGCCTGAGACACCCAGCTTGGTGTGCAATTGAAACAGCAAATAAACAAAGTGGAAGGATTTTCTCTCATGTAGCAAGAAAACAGAGAATATGAGTATTATCTCCCAAAGGAGATAAAAATGAAATAAGGACATCACAGCATACTTGAGAAGAAATATGTAGAATTCAGAGATTTATTCACTTATGGAATAACTCAATTTTTCATGACGTTTATAATTATTTTATAAAATTACACAGAAGATTTATAACTTTGGAGTAATATGCCCATGCTTTCAAGTCCAGAACTAATACCGTATCTGTAGACTACTTCAAGGTGTGAGTTGAAGATATTCTCAAGCATGTCTGGGTTGAATGGCCCCCACCTGACTATTGTAGACAATAATGATGCTCAGATAAACCTCCCTTAAAAAAGCAAATAATCCCTGTCCAAGTCCCCTGGCTCCTAAGGAGGAACAGTATATTTGAGTGCTGAGCATTTGACTGCTGAGTACTATTCTTAGCCTGGGTTTCCTTACGTGGAGGTGTTAAGGAGCACATTGCCCAGTCCTGTCTGGACTGCTCTAGCGACACAATGGTATCTGGACATTCTCAATGAGGCTCCAGACCTAAAGCTACATGAGTATCATTTTCTTCCTCACAGGATGCCTTTAAGAGTTTGTTTCATTAACTTCTATTATCTCAGGCCATAAAAGAGTGATGTAAAGCTACTCTGTGTATGTGTTTGTGTGTGTATGTGCCTGCGTGTTGACACTGCTCAAAATTGGGGATAAAAGCTGAAGAGAGGTTCCATCTTTAAGAGCTGCTCCATCTGTGAGGTGCTGGAGAATTATTTGATTCTTAGTCCAAGTAATTCTCTGTCATTTTTGATAGAATACTCTGCAACAGATGCTGCCACATCTGTTGGCAGGAAAAGAATTTTTTGAACAAAGATGCCAGTTTATATTAATCTGTACGCATTTGCTCTACCCTCTTATTAGAGTGGAATAAAGCATATCATTTGACATTTGATCATCTGTGTGTAGAGCAAGTAAGTAATAAAGCTACACGTATAGAGTCCCCATTGAGGGCCACCTGGTAATGTGAGAATTATCTCACACTCTTGTACAGAAGATAGGTTTAAACAACTTCCTGAATAAAATACCTTTTTTCTGATATAAGCAATCTTATTTTTTAAGCCCTGGGGAAAAGAGCTCACTGCAGTTTTTATTTCTATATTCCTATTGGATAGGTGACGATCTAGAGGGGAACAAGGGGTTTGTACTTCAATGATACACCTACAAACCATTTCTGCAGGAAAAGAAAGCTGTAAACCTTGCTTTTGATGGCAGAGTCCAGCACAGTTACATACATGATTAGGAAAAATAAAATAAACTTTCTCATTGCCTTAACACCTACATTGTCTTTTTTAGTATTGGTACCATTAAATTATGTTTCTCTAGTAATAGATTTTTTAATAGCCCATAAAACCATAATAACAGGGAACTTTAACACTCCTCTTACAGAGCTGGTCAGATCCTCTAAACAGAAATTAAACAAGGATATAAGGGACTTAAATGAGACCCTAGAACAACTGTGCTTGATAGATGCATGTAGAACTCTCCATCTCACAGATAAAGAATATACATTCTTCTCATTGGCTCATGAAACATTCTCCAAAATTAATCATATCCTAGGACACAAAACAAACCTCAACAGAATCAAAAGAATTGAAATTTTACCTCATATTTTCTCAAACCACAAGGCAGTAAAAGTGGAGCTCAACTCCAACAAAAATGCTCAACCCAAAACAAAGGCATGGAAAGTAAACAACCTTCTGTTGAATGACAGTTGAGAACAGGAAGAAATAAAACAGGAAATTATTAACTTCCTTGAGCATAACAACAATGAAGACACAAGCTACCAAAACCTGTGGGATACTGGAAAAGAAGTTCTAAGAGGAAAATTTATTACTTTAGATGCCTACATTCAAAAAAGAGTGCATCAACAAACTCACAAGCCATCTTATGGAATTGGAAAAAGAACAATCTAAGCTTAAACCCAGCAGAAGAAAAGAAATATCCAAAATTAAATCAGAGATCAAAGAAAGTGAAAACAAAAGAATCATTCAGAAAAATTAATGAAACTTGGAGTTGGGTTTTGGAAAAATAAATAAAATAGATAAATCTTTGCCCAGACTAATTAGAAATAGAAAAGTAAAATTTCTAGTAACTTCAATCAGAAATGATAAAGGGGAAATTACAACTGATGCCACAGAGATA
>CAUYON010140342.1:0-13978 GCA_963573935.1 Arctocebus calabarensis | reverse complement strand
CACAGTTTTGTTTAGAAATTATGGTTTCTATAAGAAATATTATGATTTTAAAAATATTGAAAGCAGCTTGGCGCCTGTGGTTCAACGGGCTAAGGCACCAGCCACATACACTTGAGCTGGCGGGTTCGAATCCAGCCCGGGCCCACCAAACAACAATGGCAGCTGCAACCAAAAAATGGCCAGGCTTTGAGGCGGGAGCCTGTAGTCCCAGCTACTTGGGAGGCAGAGGCAGGAGACTCACTTGAGCCCAGGAATTGGAGGTTGCTGTGAGCTGTGATGCCACAGCACTCTATCCAGGGTGACAGCTTGAGGCTCTGTCTCAAAAATAAATAAATAAATAAATAAATGAATAAACAAAAAAATAAAAATATTGAAAACAATTCTTCTAATTCTTTTATTTCCTGGCCAAAAAGTTTTGTTAAATTAAAAAAAAAAAAAAGAAATGGAAATGAAATACCCATCTACTTTTAATGGGGCTAATATGTGCCTTAAATTATTCTTAGCAAGAGAGTTTTTCTCTACTGGAAACAAATTTATTGTACAACAACAAAAAAAATTAGTATTTAATCCTACTGTGGGATACACTACTACTGAGGGAAAGCCTGATCTCTTTGGATTCTCAAGTCTTCCGGAAGAAAGTGACATTCTAAGCCTATGGATGAAGCCTTTGTCTAGCAAAGTCACTTTTCAGACCTCATCCTAACTGTGATCTGCCACTTTCTGAACAACCTTTATCAGCAAGGGGGAACGTAGCAATAGAGAAAGTAAAATGCTGATGATTTGCACAGCTTACCAGAACTTTAGCTCAGGGTTTCTGTTAACTGTAAGGCACAGTTTTCTAGCTACATCCATGCAATCAATGTAGACAAAATATATAAAGATTAAAGAAGAGCATACAGGGGGTGAGTAGGAATTCGAAATTTCTAGATATCAGGAAGCATGGCTCACAGGTAGAGATATGAACATTTAAACATGGAGAATAAGAAACAATATTGCATCATCTTCAGCTGCCAAGGATAAATGATGAGCGTAGATGAGAGGGGAACAAGGGAGGAATAAGAGATGGAAGAAAGAACAGTGGCTACAGAGGTCGGGACAGGAAAGGGAGTCCCCGCAGTTCCTTTGTTTGTTCATTCATTGATTAAGCCAAAAGGTATCCAGCAGATACTTCTGAAATACCCAGTGCTTCGCTGAAACCAGGTAGTGTAGGATGTGGCAACATTTTTGTTTGTTTTCTCTGAAATATGCACCTCTTGATATCATCAGATGAAGGTCTAACTCGCTTACACTGGAATCATTCAGGATACTTAAGAAGTTGACACACATCTTGAAGATGCATTCCTAAAGAAACCTACTGTGCTTATTCTGAAGTCAGGCTTAAGCTCAGTTAAAGAAAAGCCCTGGTCCTAAAAATTGTAAGAAAGGAAAAGGAAATTAAATATGAATGCCCCTGTGTCCCACATACACCATTCTGTCTTGGCATACCACAACGTGTGAGGATGTCACATCATGAACCCAAGGGCTCTTAGTGTCCTGGTGGTGGCTGTGAAGCCAGGCTCTAACCTAAGAAAGGCCAAAATGAATGGGGTGGGAGTGGGGGGCAGGAGGAGGGAGCAGATGATGAGAAACAGCATAAGCATAAGATCTGTCCACTTGTCCACCAGGACAGATGTCTAGCAGTCGCAGTGACAGAACAGGCCTGGTTATGAACAGGTAATGCAGCAAACCTGGCCTGGTGCTGTTGTCAGGAAAACCAGCAACACGCCTCAGGGCACACACACTAGTAGCTGGAAATGGCACAATCCATCAGCACAAGTTGCCCTGCATAGCAGCTGGCCACAAGGAGCCTGAGATCAAGATGGTGTCACTACGTGTGAAGAGCCAATGTAAGTCCCAGGGAAGCCTCTTCTGACCCAACCCCCGCCCCTGGAATTAAAGGCCCCAGTACACTATGAATGGGTTGTTCCTGGTTTCCCAATAAGGCAGAATGCAAAAAAAAATCTGGAAAGGTTCCTATAAAAATGATTAAAACAAAATAGAGACAGTGTTTTAAGTATTTAAAAAATACTTGGTGTCCAAGTTCAGAGAGTGACGACTACCTCTAAGTGTTCCACACAAAGCCATAGGTCCTCTGCAAGGCCAGCAACCCCAGAGGACCCCTGACTCATCTATGCTTTCCCAAAGTCTTTCCTCTTCTCCCCGAGTCTAGACAGAAAGAACAATGGATGGGCTACTGTCTGCACACTATGGGGTTTCTTTGGCCCCGCTCTCGTCTCAGAAGTCTCTTCCAACTCAAAATTTCTAAACCGAGATTATACTTTTTTGGTTTCATTCTACTTATCTCTTAAGCACTCTGGACTGAGCACTGAATATTATACTTAATTTTCCACTGCTCTAAGTTAATGCTCGACAGAGTTAAAGTGCTGCTGTCCTAATTCTCTTAAGGCTCCAAACATGATCTAAAGGAAGCCTTGCACAGAGCTTACATAGCGTGAGCGCAATTTAATGTGATGTCTTGCCAGGAATGATAAACTCTGGCAGCTTGATAAGAAAATCTCAGAGTTCAGATTTCAGATGTAGTTAACTTTCAGGCCAGCTTGCCTGCCCAAGCACATCTGAAACCACAGAAGTTGCTGACACCATAAATGGGTCCTGTTTCCATCATCCAGGTGCTCCTTCTGCCTCAGAGAAGAGCAGATCCAAGTGGCCTGTCTCTCGGAAGGCTCTTAACACGCACATTAGCCAACTGGAACCTTGAATGTGTACTTACTTACTGTGTCCTTTCCATGGGACAACAGTCAAAGTACACAGGACATACTTTTACCATTTGCATTTAAAATATGAAAATAATAGAACCAATAAAACTCATATATGTCTGACTCTGTCTTCAAAAGTCTTGTGTGGGGGAGTCTCACTACCATAGAAGGTGTATTTGGAAAGTTACCTACAGACTGGGTTGAGTTACCTCTATAACACAGGCAAAGGCTACCTTGTGTGGTTCTGGGCCAGTCAAAGGGCACGCTTGGCCACACTCCCAGAACACAGCCTCCCCCGCCCCATCTGACCACTGTTGGCAGTGGCTCTGCCGTCACAAGTCAGTGGTCTCATGGCTCAGATTCACCCTGCACACACAAAATTCATCTCTCCCAAGGACCCTCCCTCGTCTTCTTTTCAATTCAGCCTGTAAGTGCTTTAAAAGCTTTTCAGAGATGAACTCAGTGGCGCTGCCTGTGGCGGAGATGACCCTGGGATTATGTGGTTTACAAAGAAAAACAAACCAACCAACAAAAGGCTGCATCAGAAACCAGGCGCCTGTCTCGCTGGGAACACCGTGTGCGCCTTGGCCCAGACGCAGCAGAAACAAAAGGAGTCACCAGGGCTTTCCACACAAAGACTGGGAAAGCAGGGGAGAAAATGACGTTTGCGTCTGTAAAACAGAGGAGGAGGAATCTCAGGTAAGAAGAAAAACCACCTTCATCAGCTAAGAATATTTTCCTTAACCTCCCTTCTCCAGCAGAACAGGCGGCAACGGTGAGCCGCTACTGCCCCCAAAGCAGACTGAAGGTCGTCACCGAGCAGCAAACCCGTTCCCTGCGATTTCATCTACATTCTCTTGCTGTCTCTACTGTCTTCCTACAAGCCTTAGAGGGCACAGCACACACAGTCACACCATGCAACACAAACACACTCAGCGCCCCTCCCAGGCGGGGCCACACACTTACCGAGGACTCGCTGTCCCTAATGAGGAAGTCGCCCTCCACGCCCCGCTCGTTGAGCGCGCACTCGGCCTGGTGGCGCGTCACGTTCCCGTAGTACCACTCTCTGCCCGCGAAGCGCCCGCTGGCCGAGGGCCCTGTGTAGCTTATCTGCGGGATGTGGGAAGGGTGCAGGGCTGGCCCGTCGCTGAGGACCACCACGTAGTTTTTGGGGACGAGGCCGACCTGGCCCCGGGCGTTTTTGCACTTCCACCATTCAGGGTCATTCTCGGGTTTCTCGATCACCTCCATGGTCTCTCCCTTCTCGAAGTTGAGCTCCTCCTCGGTGACGGAGCTGAAGGGGTACAGTGTCTGCACCACGTGCAGCACGCGCAAGCCCTGGCCGTTGCTGAGCGAGGCGCCCTTGCGCAGGCTCAGGAAGCTCGGGGACTCCGCGGCCGCTTCGTCCGCCTCCTCCAGGACGTAGTTGGAGGGAAACCAACCGATCTGCCCGTTGTAGCTGCCTCGCCACCAGCCGTCGCTGCACTTCTCCATGACGGTGACCCGCGACCCCTTCACCAGGGACAGCTCATCCTCCCGCTCGGCCACGTAGGCGAACTTGACGAAGGCGGGGATGTTGAGGTCGTAGATGCGGTCGGCGCCGCTGCCGTTGGCGGGGTACTCGGCGTCCGTGCTCGGTGTGGGGGACGCGTCCCGCGCGCTCGTCTTCCTGCGCGTCTTGCCGAGGCCTGCGGAGACACAGCAAGGCTCAGTGTGTGCGGGGTAAAGACCCCGCACTGGCTCCCCACGTGAGTGCACGACTTCTCTGGTCGTAAAGCACAAGGGGGACACATCGACCGTGGTTACAAACTATAGTCATCACCAGAAAAATCAAAGGTTGGCAGCAGCGTTGTGTTGAAAGTTGATAATTACTAAAATCGATCACTCTTATCAATAAGAAAATGCCGGAGTCCTCCCCCCCACAAAAGAAAATAACACAGTGGAAAATTTCCTTCTGAAATGGTAATCCATTTTTAGAGAATTTCTGTGCAGTTCAGTTAGAAAAACAGGGTGTAAAGGCACAGACAAAATTATCTTATGCATTCATGTACTGGGTGGGAAGTTGGGCTAAATGAATTCAAAGACCCATCCAATGCACCAACTCACTTAAGCTAATGGCTTCTGCTACTTCTTTCCCTACTAAAGCATTTTACTCAGGTAGGAGGGAAACACAAGCATAAGCCTGAGTATTAGACCAAGTTACAAATCTGCTTTGTCTCTAAAGCTCAGAATTCATCCTTTCATGTGATTTCAAATGCAAGATAGTTCAACTATGCAATGAGAGCGCAACATTGTAATTCAGCAGTTTCATAACCCAGAAGGCAGACTCCTGTCTGGAAGGCAGCAGGCCTGGGGCTCAGCCCATCAGGGGGTACTGCCCTCATAAAACAGTGAGCAGGTGGGGTTGGCCAGAGGACAGCTTTTGTTGCTAACAGACTTCGAGAAATAAAACATTTAGAAATAATCTTTTAATAGACCTTTTCAAATGTGTGAATCACAAAAAGCTATTTCAAAAAATACCTGTGGAAGAGCAGTTTTGAGAATATTCAATAGGACATAAAGTAGACATGATAAAATCAGCAGAAAAGACGATGCTAGACCTTGGCCCTCAAAATACATTTTCAAGGACACTTTATAATTGATTATGAACATGCTACTTTCAGTGACTTTTCACAAAAACAAAATACAGTGATTTAATTCAGCTATGGAGTCCTTGCAACATGCCAGGTGCCTCCTAAATACTGGGAAGAGGGAGGTGAACAAGAGAGGGAAGGTTTCCTGCCCACAGGGTGTTTACCTTCTCTGTCCAGATGGGAATACACTCTGCAGCAAGCACACTCTGAGAATTAACCTGTTTTTCTCCAGTGCAACCAAAATAGTGTTTGAACGACTTGGGGTGGGGGGAGTACAGAAAGAGAACATACCCCTGGAGGGATTCAGAGTCAACTCCTTAGCAGCCATGTCAAATTACTAAATATCTGTCTTAGTTTTCTTATCCCTAATATGTGGAGGAAAAAAAGTACTGTACTAGTCTACTTAGGATGCCATAACAAAGTACCATAGAGCACCAACAATAGACATTATTTCCTCATAGTTCTAGGAGCTGGAGGTCCAAATTAAGGGCCATGTGGTCGGTTCAATAGGATGCCTCTCTACCTTGTAGACGGTATGTTCTCTGAGTCCTCACAGGGTCTACCGTCTGTGCCCTTATCTCCTCTTCATATAAGATGACCAGTAAGATTGTATTAGAGCCCAAATGACCCCATGTTAGCCAAATTGCTTTCTAAAACCTCTTCCCTCCAAGTTACATTCTGAGGGATAGGGAGGCAAGTGGATTTCAACATATAAATTTTGTAGGGACACAGTTCAGCCCGGAACAGCTATGTAGCTCAGATGACATAGCTCAATACAGCATTGGGAATGCCCTGTGAATAACAACTCTGATGCTTATTAACCAAGTCAAAGCCTTCTTTTGGCTCTCAACAATATTTTACCAAAAAAGGGCCAAAGTCCTGTTTGAATGTACTTGGCCACGATCCTACCAGTGCCAGATGGTTACCAAAATAGAAAGCTTTCCCATCAAGCTTCTGGCACCTGGGAAACAAACATTCGTCTCCAGAAGCCGAGTCTTATGTAGCTGCTAGTACAGTGAAATTCGAGAGGCAGTTGGCTGCGGATAGGGAGTGGCCTGACCTTCCGGATACCTAAGTTATCTGAGCCCTCCCAACAGTCCCTTGTGACAAGTAGATACTCCCCCACTTCTGCAGGTGAAGAGACTGAGGCCCATGAGGCTGGGACACCAGTGCAATGCGCAAGCACAGTTCTGTCAGAACTGGGAGTGCCCAGCATGATTTCTATGGAAAATGCACCTGGGACTCTGAATTGAGGTGTTAAGAGCCCATCTTCCTGCCCACTTGGCCTCTCAAGCAAAGAGAAACTTTTCCTGTGATTCTAGGGAATAAAAACGTCCCCATGTTTGATAACCAGGTAACAAAAATTTGGGATAAGATATGCAGTATAACAGGCTGGGCCCAGAATAGCCCCTGGCTAGGTATCCTCAGGCCAGAGGGGCACTGGGTGGGAAGTGCACGGATGGGACAGAGCTGCTTTGGTTGCTGAGAAAACAGGTTCCCATTTCTCCTTTCCCCGGAGTTCCCTCACCCTGATCCGGCCTAATGGCCAGAGCCAGGGTCATCAGGAGCAGAAGGGATGGGAGACCCTAAATGTTGGTAAGGCAAGATTCAATGTGCCTGGCCCTCCTCACTGCAGGGAAATAGGGGAAAGGCTGCAGCCAGGGGTGGAGGGTGGACTAGGCAAGACAACTCAGGGTGGGAGGGAAGGAAAGGAAGGAAGAAGCAGATGCCTTTCTGTGGAGGAAAATTAAGGGGACTGCAAGCTGGAGAGTCAGGGCCACCTTGACATGGAGCCAGAATGGGGTGGGAGGGAGGGGCGGTAATCCCCACTATTCTCCTCTTGACTGGACTCCACCTAAAGCCCAGCCAGGTGACAGCTGTGAGATCTCAAAGGGAGGATATCCGACAAGTAACCTGCCGTGGTTCAGTGGTTCACCTGCGTCTCACAAAGTGCAGTCCTTGCTGGGACCCCAGGCCCAACTGTCTGAGGGTCAAACCCATTACCTTGCAGGGAAGGAGGCAGCACAGGAATCCAGGCTCTCCTCCCTTACTCTGTGTATCTTCTTTCGCATCATCTGCTTCCCCTCTTCTTTCATTAAAGTCATACCACCTTCTTCCAGTTGTGACAGAAACAATATTTGAATTCCAATGTGTGTTTCTGATTTTAACTGGATATTTTTTTTTTCTCGTAGAATCTTACATAATTTTTCAACCAGGCGGGCAAATCCTTACGTGCATTTCTCTTAGACTCAGGCTGTACTTACCTGCACTAACTAAACCACCGACAACCCAAACTTGGCTGATCAGAGCCTATGTTCTCCAGGGCTTCTGCTCATCCCCCCACCCTCCACGCCGTACTGTGGGAGAACACGCTGGCCAGCACTGTCCCTCAAGGGCTGCTCACCTTGGGCCTAATAATGAATTCCCAAGCAATGCATGCTGGGTCAGGTCCTTTGTGTAGACGCATTCTCTGAGCAAGCTCTCACCTGTGCAGAATGCCTGGCAGTTCCGATGCCTGCCATCTTGTCTTTACGAAGGCTTGGTGACACTAGCATATCTCGGCAAGACTCTAAAACCCTCCTGCACAGAATTTACCCAATGTATGAGCAGTTTTAATGGGGGTGCCACTGCAGCATGCTGTGGACAAATCACATTTCGGCTGATCATATGGAGAATGTGAATATTACAAAATCTTTCCAGTGGCCAGCATATTGTACGTTAGGTGAAGCGAGGTAGCATTTTCTCACAAAGTAATGACTTTCTCTACAGCTTGTTCAATAATGTATAAACTGCAACATCTTTGCATGAAAAAAGAACAAAGAAGGAATGGAAACTGCTGTAGATAAAAAGAAAAATAAGATGCTGTTTCATAAGACACATGCTTAGGAGAGACCAGGATTTTGACTTCTACCACAAAAATTAGGCCCTAAGAGCATCTCAATCTCTTTAAAATCACAAACTACAGTGTTCAAGACAAGAAGACACAGTAGAGATCTCCTGTCTGAATCTGTCCAGGCTGCTATCTATAACAAAGTACCACAAATTTATTTCTCTCAGTTGTGGAAGCTAAAAGTTTGAGACTAAGGCACCACCTGATTCAGTGTCTGGTGAGAGCCCAGTCCCTGGCTGTCCACAACACCTTCTAACCATGTCCTCACATGTGGCAGAAGGGGTGCAGGAGTTCTCTTTTATAAAGGCACTAATTCCATTCATGAGGGCATCACCCCCACAACCTAATCTCAAACAGTGCCATCACATTAAAGGTTAGGATTTCAACATATGAATTTGGGGGAGAGGTACAAAAACATACCATCTTGGCCAGTTGTTTTCGGATTGCTGCTATGGGGAGTGATCCCTGGGGTCTTGTGTGTGCTGCCCAGGTGATGGAGTAAAGTAGGGGCCCCTGTACCACTCCTACGCCCAGCCCTTCCAACACCTCTAGCAAAAGTTGCAATGTTCTGTTTGCTCTACACTTGACAATGTGCACTATAGACCAAACAGATGAGAGTCTGGGAGAGGATGACCACTTTGCCAAAGGTCTCCCATGCCAAGTCAGCAGCCAGGTTGGATGGCAAGGGCATAGACTCCCTGAACACACAGCTACCAGGGATGAACTGGGGGAATGTGAACAAGCTCCTTAATGGAGCCACCTGTACAGCCACTACTTTAAAGACCAGATACAATTTATGCAATAACTATCTGCATTTAACAATAATAATAATATTAATAATAAAACATGTACACTGTAGGGAATAATATTTCTTACTCTGTGAGCAGACAGAAGGTGTAATTTTTTTTTCACTACCTCCTTAAGCCTCTTTTTTTTTTTTTTTTATTAAATCATAGCTGCGTTCACTAGTGCAATCAAGGGGCACAATGTGCTGGTTTCATATACAATCTGAAATGTTTTCATCAAACTGCTCAACATAGCCCTCATGGCATTTGCTTAGTTATTGTATGAAGACATTTGTATTCTGCATTTAGTAAGTTCCACCTGTACCCCTCTAAGATGCACCACAGATGTGGCCCCACCTCCCTATACCCCAACCTCTCCCTCCCCTCCCTTCCCATATTCTTGTGCTATAATTGGGTTTTAGCCTTAATATTGGTGTTTTAAATTTTAAACTCAAATAAAAACTTTAAATGATTACTTAGAATAGCAGAACTGAATTATCTCAAGTTCTGTTTTTCCTTCTTAACAATCGCTGTGCTTGGTGGTGCCTGTGGCTCAGTGAGTAGGGCGCTGGCCCCCTATACCAAGGCTGGGGGGTTCAAACCCGGCCCTGGCCAAACTGCAACAAAAATTAGCTGCGTGTTGTGGCGGACACCTGTAGTCCCAGCAACTCAGGAGGCTGAGGTAAGAGAATGGCCTAAGCCCAGGAGCTGGAGGTTGCTGTGAGCTGTGATGCAACAGCACTCTACCGAGGGCGACAAAGTGAGACTCTGTCTCTGGAAAAAATAAAAACAAAGCAATCGCTGTGCTATCATTGTTTATTTCAAATCTACAAATTTACATGCAGGAATATGTGATACAAGAAGGACTAGAGACAGGGAACTGTGACCCCGACCTGAACCCAAATGATTTCAAACTGCCACAAGTTTTCTCTTGAAATTAATGTGTTGGGCTGGGGCTGGAGCCTACACATACTTATTTATGTATTGTTAAAATTCAACAATAGCCTCAGCAATTGTTTTAAATTTAGACCAACCAAAGATTTTTTGGGGAGGAGACAGGTATATTTTATCATTGGCATTTTTTTGAATTTTAAGTATGAAAAGCAGACTGACTTTTTCATAACTTTGAAAACCAGCACATTGTACCCCTTGATCACACTAATGTAAACAGCTATGATTTAATAATAAAAATAAAATATAAATAAATAAATAAAAAATAAAAAAATTCTCTATAGATAATGCACTTTTTTTTTTTTTTTTCCCAGAAACAGAATTTCACTTTGTTGCCCTTGGTAGAGTGCTGTGCAGTCACAGCTCACAGCAACCCCCAACTCCTGGGCTTAGGCGATTCTCTTGCCTCAGTCTCTTGAGTTCTGGGATGACGGGTGCCTGCCACAACACCTGGCTATTTTTTGTTGCAGTTTGACCAGGGCTGGGTTTGAAGCTGCCACCCTTGGTATATGGGGCCAGCGCCCTACCCACTGAGCCACAGGCACAGCCCGGATAATGCATGTTCTTATTGTCCTTTTTCCCTTGTCTGGCTCTGGTTACTCACTGAGTATGAACTTTGCTGGGTTAGGAGTCAGATTTCTGGGTCTTGGTCTTATCTTTGTAATTCTCAGATCCTACCCAGGCTATTCTTATTTCTTCTCTAGGCCTCAGTTTTCCTAACTGTAAATTAAGAGGATTGAACTGGCTCATCTCTAAAATTTCTTTTCTGCTCTAAACTCTGCTTTGAGGAATCATCTTTCACCAGAAAGTTGTAGACTAGAAAACACATTTGAAATCTGAATCTGTCTCTGTTCAGGGAGCTACCCTGATTTATGGGGAAGAGTCAATGAAGGGAAATCATCTGCCTTTGATTTATACCAGAGGCACCACATGCTCTGAGAAGTTAGGAATAAAGTAGAGTAAATTTCAGGCTTGGCTGTCCTAGGGAGAAAGAGAAGGAAGCTATGTCCCAGTGCAGGTGGTGATAATGGCACTAGCAAACTTTCACTGAGCACTTATTATATGCTAGGCACAAAGAATTCATCACATCATCTTGATGAAGATACAGATATTTGTCCTCAGTTTATGCATGAAGAAACTGGAGCTGTGCTCAAGGTCACCCAGTCAGTAAATGGCAGATGGGGGATTTGAATCCAGTTGTCTGACTCCAGACTCTGTATTGTAATCACTGTGGAAGGTTAGAGATGAGACTCAGTTGAAGAAGGGTTTGGCTTTGTTTCAGCTATTTCCAGTTTCTGGCACATTGGAGAGGGGGCTTTAAATCCCACATCTACCTTTCTCCTCTTTCAGGCTAGAGAGACCAAAACTCCAAGGACAGTGAGTGACCTATTTAAAGTCACCTAGATTTTAGGGCAGGGATGGAAGCAAGATCTCAATGAATTGTCGTGTATTGATGGGTAAAGTCTAGCCTGGATTCTTCCCATGTCATTACCCTTGACATTGGTGTTCCCAGGCTGCATTTTTCTAGGAATCATCCAAGCCTGTGTCCTGACATGGCATTGAGCTATCTTCACTGTTAAGTATTGGGTAAAACAGAGATAGTGTACAACTCCTTCCCATCCCACCCCAGGGAACTTTGAAATTTAATTATCCTACAACGCAATAATTTTATTTCTAAATAACTTAAAAGGTTACGTTACACATCATTATTCTATTCATTCAGCAAATACTTGCGTGCTAATTCTATTCTTTCCAGGCATTGGAGTCATACACAGATGTAGTCCCTGCCTTCATGAAGCTTATATTCTAGTGGAGAGCAAATATTTAATGAGTTGCAAGATAATTATTTAATTACCCTTGTCATTATTTAATTTACATCTACATCCAATGGCATCGATTTTTTTTTCTAAGTGTTATAGGTAATCTAAAAAGAACTAGGAGCTTTTTTCTAATCTTAGCTTTTCCATGAAATCTTATATTTCATTTTTATTATATCCCACTTTGTTTAAAAAATGTGGCATATTTTACAGTACATTGTCAAAAATGTCACATTGTTCTTTAGCCAAAACAAATGAAGTTTACCTTGTAACCAAGTCTCTTTTTCTGAAATAGCTACAGATTTGAATAGAAAACAATGGAAGGTAATACATCTACCATTGTGATTGTCTTAACATTCATCATCTTTCCTCAATTTTTTTGTGTTAAAAAACTAAAGATTAGAAAGCCCATCTTGTTTATATTTCAGTTGAAGTTCATTGAAGGTTGCAACAGACTAGGAGCACCCTGGATATTCACATAGTAATTTGTTATTCCTGGATTTGTATTTTATCTCAATATTTCAGCTGTGGTATGTCAATTATCTAACCGAGCCTCACAGTTTACCATGGTAATCCCATTTTACAGGGCAACGTGGGGGAGATGACTTTTTCATATAACATAATAAAGAGCAGAATTACTGACTGTAGGTTGGGAGTCTTCTTACAGGCAATATTTAGTCTTCTGAAACCTAGACCTGAATCAGAATTATACCATCTCTACTTTCATTCATCCATCCAACAAACATTTATTACTTGTATACGTCATTAACCATCCTGGAACACTACTGGAGGCTGAGAATACCCTGAGATATAGAACAGGTCAAGTCTCAGTTTTCATAGGGCTTATATACTAGTGGGGTTGACTTCCATAAGTAAGTCAATAAAAAAACAAGTTAACTTCCAATTGTGGTGAGGACAATGAAATAAAATAGTGAGGCTAGGGAAATGAGGCTAATTTGGTGGTGGTGAGGGTCACAGCTCTACTAATAAAATGACATTTGAGTCCCCAAGGAAAAGAGGAAATCAAACAGGTAGGAAGTGGAGTGAGAGCATCACAAAACATGTGAAGGCTATGAGGCAGGAACCAGATTGGTATGTTTGTAAAAGTTGGATAAAAGCAAAGTATTTGGAATCCAGGGAGTAGAGGTGGTGTTGGGGAGACTTTTGGGATATGAGGCTGCAGAGGAAAGAGCATCAGACCATTGTGGTCTTTAGGGCAAAGTTAAGGAGTCTGAACTTTATCCTAAGTAGAATTGGGAAGCCAGTGAAGGATTAATAAGGGAATGACAATTACGTTTCAGGAAGATCACTCAATGGGATAAATTAAGGAGAGGAGAGTTGAAAGAAATGATGTATTTGGAGGCTCTCACAATGATTCAGGGCAGGTAAGAGATGATGGTAGCCTGGCTTGCAATGATGATGGAATGGAAATGGAGAGATAAAAAGTTTCAAGGTACACCTGGGGTTGGGGCAAGGGAAAGAGAATTAAATCCATCTCTTTGATGTCTGGCTTGTGCATTTTATTAGTTGTGTGGTCTTGGCAAAGCTTCTCTCTGACCCTGAGGATCTGATGTGAGATTCTGGGCAGAGACTAAAAATGTCATGGTGAGATTAACCCAAGGGCAGGAGAATAATGTGGGTGTTTTGGCGGTGAGTTGGATTTTTTTCTCCACCAAGTCATAAAGTGTCATTACCCAAGGAAATATGAGGTATCAATAGTGTTAATAGTTCAAGGAAAATGACCATGATGTATATTGCTTCTGCTTATACCCACAATACCTATTTAATAAAAATTGAATAAATACTTTCTTACTGAGTAAAATATATGTTATTTAAGACTTTTTGGGTTACAAGTGAAATAAATACATCTTGAACTGGTCAAAGCAAAAGAAAAATTGGCACCCATAATAAAAAGACAAGAGGGTGGAACTGAAATTCAGGTTTGGTGAGACCTAGATGCTCCCATGTCAGTTTCTAAGGATAGGATCTGCCTCCTTTATGCTGGCCTTTTTTTTTTTTTTTTTTAATAATTTTATTGAATCATAATTATGTACATTGGTGCAATCACAGGGCACGATTCATATACATTCAAAAATATTTTGATCATACTGTTACAGATATCCTTCATGGCATTTCCTTGATCACT
>CAUYON010140338.1:0-26850 GCA_963573935.1 Arctocebus calabarensis | reverse complement strand
TCTCTACTAAAAATAGAAAAACTACCTAGATGTTGTTTCAGGTGTTTGTAGTTCCAGCTACTCAGGAGGCAGGGACTACTGCCCTTTGTTAAAAAAATAATAATAAATATATTGTTAAAATGTCTATACTTCCCAGAGCAACTAACCGATTCAATGCCATCCCTATTAAAATATCAAAGTCCTACTTTCAAGACCTGGAAAAAATGATTCACTTATTTTTTATAAATGTCTTTTGGACTTTTTGGCCATTTAAATTGTGTGTCAGTACTTTTGAATAATTTTTTTTTTAATTGAGTTCTCTTATTCCTTTAGCTCTTTCCTGGATAGCCAGGCCTGATCCTTTGTCATCTGAATGGTTTATAGGAACATGGCTTTTATCCTTTGTCATCTGAGTGGTTGATAGGACTGTGGACATTTTATCCTTTGTCGTCTGAGTGGTTGATAGGAATATGGGTTTTTTATTTCGAGAAATGGAAAGGCATTGATTTTGGGCAAGTGGATGGCAGGGCGTGACCTATGGTGGGTGGCATTTTGCTTTCATAAAGCAAGTGGCTCACATTTCCAGGGCAGATGCCAAGCAGCTCCCTACTAGATTATGCCCATGCACCTCTTCCTTAGCTTGAGAATAAAATCCAAAAGCGTCTTGTTCATTATGAACTTTGGGAGACTCTAGATCCAAGCATTATGAGCATCTTCATTTCAAGACTTCATTTCACTCTGACATGGACATCACGATGGGCACTGCAAATTGGTCACCGACTGATCACTTTGAGATTATGTGACCTTAACACACTTGTGGTGCACAATGATGTTCTGAGAGTGGGTGCTGGTCTCAGTGGGAGTGGCCAGGCTGTCACGTTAGACTTCCAGAGAGGATGCTCATCAGGGTGGAGTCAGAGCATGGGGGTAGAGACACAACAGCCGCCGCATGGGACTAGGACAGAATGAAGGCTTTGAGACCACACACCTGATCACCAGGCATTAGGAGGGAGGTAGATTTCATGGGATGGGTAATCTTAAATTGACAAAAGAAAAAAAGAAACTGGAAATTGATGCAGTCCTCTGCACTGCTCCTTTGTATGCTTACATGAGTGATATCTGGAGACAGGTGTATGCTTAAGGCTAGAAAAAGTAGAAACAACACAACCAATGCTACAGAATTGGTTAAATACTTTATATATCCATGGTACAATTTACACAGCCATCAAAGCATATTCTGCAGGGAATTCTTTATTATTCATAATAATCTTAATATATTCCTGTGTCATTTATGGCTCCTTGGTCACAACAACACAAAAAGAATAGAACATAATTTTTCATAAAGCTTACAGCAAAAAAGGGAATTTGTCAGTGAAATATGGAGATGCTTATGTAATTTAAGGAAAACTTCAGGGAGAAAGGGATTGGGGCCACTGAGGAAATCTCAGAAGGAACCAGGGGATGTCTTCAGCCTGGCACTGTCAAAATGAATCATTTCCAACCAGTTTGCATTCTTATTCATTCCAGAAAGAAGGCTTAAGTTGCATTTAAAGCAAGTCCTCAGCTAGAGCAGGGCAGGACCTCTCCAAAGAGGTGCATAAGAGGAAAGTCAAATCCTCAAAGAAAAATTGGGATATAGGTCACAAAGGAAAGGTGTGTGTGTGTGTGTGTGTGTGTGTGACTGCCTGGTTAAAATACCACTTCCACTGTAGACTAGCTATGGGCTCCTAAGTAATGACCTTGAATCAGTGTTCTCCAGAGAAACAGAACCAAAAGGATGTGTATATTCATAGAAAGAAAGAGATTTATTTTAAGGACATGGCTTACACGATTATGGAGACTGCCAAGTCCAGAATTTGCAGGGTGGACCGGCGGGCTAGAGACAGAGGTGAGAGCATATGAGGCCGCTCACAACCCAAGGCAGTGTGCTGGAGAATTCTTTTTCCTCCGCAGAAGTTCGTCTTTTTTCCATTCAGACCTCAACTGCTTGGACAAGAACCACTCATGGCATGAAAGACAATTGGCTTTACTCGAAGCCCGCCAGTTTACATGTTAAATGCCCTCAGAGAAACATTCAGAATGACGTTGGATCACACATCTGGGCTCCGTGTCCTGACACATCGACACACAGAATTAAATGGTGGGTGGGTCCACTCTTCTTTAATATTCACAACATTCACCCAGATGAGAAATATGTTATGTAGCACATTTATCATCTATATGCTTAGTTAGTACTAATAATTTCCTTTCCCAACTAATGAAATGCTCTATTAGGGCAGGACTGTATTTGTTTCTTGGGGGCTGCTGTAATAAAGGACCACAAAGGGTATGGTCTGTAATGATAGAAATGTGTTCTCTACCAGTTCTGGGGGCTGGAAGTCAGAAGTGCAGGTGTCAGCTGGGCCAAGCTCCCTCAGAAGCGCCAGGAAGAATCCCTCCTTGACTTCTGCTGGTGGTTGACCATCTGTCCTTGTCTGTGGCCTGTAGCTTCGTCACTCCATTCTCTGCCTCTGCCGTCCACGTCTGTCTTTGAATTTCTCTGTCTTTATTCATTGGATTTTAGTCTCATGCCAATCTTAACTTTATTACGTCTGCAAAGAGCCTATTTCCAAATAAGGTCACAATAAAAGTTTCGAGGGATTAGGGTTTGAACATGACCTTGGGGGGCATGCAATTCAACCCCCACACTTCTGTATGTCAGGATTATGTCAAATACCTGGAACATAGCAATTAATAAATATTATTGACTAACTGCCTAGAACACTTCCTCCATCTTTTTCCACCATCTTTTTTCACTTACATCAGTGTGAGCATGCAACTCACATGTGAAGAAATTTAGGAATATTAACAGTGTGTATTTGGTATGTTCGGAATGCATAATGCAGTGTAGCTTAAAACACGGTGAGCTGTTCCCACTTCTCTTACTCTTATTTTTATTCATGAGCTCTTCTCTCTAGATTATTATTTTTTTTAATTCATTTTTTAGAGATAGCATCTCACTGTGTTGCCCCGGTGAGCCAAACTCCTGGGCTCCAGTGATCCTCCTGCTTCAGCCTCCCAAGTAGCTGGGACTGCAGGGCCATGACACTCAACACCTGGCTTTCTCTGTGCTGTTTGCTTCCAGCTACTCCCCAGGTCAAGGCCTCTCTGTTTAGGTCGCAGTAATCCGCGCCATGCTTCTGATTCAAACAAACAACAGTTAAATGATCACTTCTCTTATTACACACAGGTGCTTGTCTTCCTCATTGCTGTGCCCAAACTTTTCCTCCGTGTTTCACACAGACTCACATGTGGATTCTGCTTTATTTGTATTCTCCTTATTGGTTTCTTTTCTCAGCCTTCTTTGCATTACCTGGCCTCTGGCTGCCACTTATTTTCTGAGCAGACACAGACCTCTATTACCAGGTCCCCTTGTGGGGACTTGCAGTGCACATTTGGATATTAAATCAACCCAACTTCCAGCACAGCATTAAAACCACACTATTATACATTTAGAAGAAGATAGATAGACAAAAAATATCACAACATTGATCTCTCAATATAAGACTGTGTGTGATTTTAACTCCTTATTCCTTTCTTTTGTGAATCTCTTAAAATATTTTTTTCCTGAAAGGAAAATTTAATGGCAATCATGGGTTCTAGAGTCCTGGGATATCTGCCTAATATCTATTCCCTTTGATGAGGTGGTTACTACATGGCAATAACTTATGGAGCAATAACTCTGTTCCATTGAACAAAAAAAATGAAAGAAAACTTGAAGGGTTACATAATTTCGCACATATTGCACAGCTAGAAAATAGTTCAGAGGACTTAAATTGAGCCCTGGCCCCAAAGCCCATTCATTTTTGCTGACTCTGTTCTCTTTGTTTAGAAACATATTTTAAGAAAGTGAAACTTTTATATTAACTGTGTATAATGTACATGTAGATATATAATGTGTCCTTAGTGAATATTTAGTAGATGGATGTAGTTGAATTCACTATTATTAACATAAAGAGATAATGAGAATTGTGAAATTGCAAGACCATCTTTTCATTTCCCCGTTTAATAGCTTATCACTGTTTTCTCCTACAAGAGGTTCAAACCTCTTATCTGCCAATCTTGTCCCCTGTTCAGGAACTTCCAGCCTGAGCCATCCTGGAATCTCTACTGTTCCATATGTTTTTTCCCACATTGCTACCCTGTATCCCCTTACTAAATACTCTTCTGCCAAGACTCACCCAAGTCCTAATTTAAGTTGCACCCAAACTAGAATTTGACCTTCAAGGCTCTGCTTTCTTCCTTGCCCCAGCCTTCACTGATACTTCCCATCTCTGAAATCTTGCCATACTTTCTGTGTGAACCGCCTATCGAATTTGGGGGGGGGGCAATGTTAATGTGAATTAACATAATATATTTAGAAGAAATGATTTTGCATATGCACGTGTGCTATTGAGCAACAATACACAACCAGCAAAATTTGCTTACCCAGCAAATTTTCTGCAGTGGTCTCTAATTTTGTTATTCATCTTCTTTTTGCAGTTTTTGGTCAGGACTGGGTTTGAACCCTCCACCTCTGGCATATGGGGCGGGCGCCCTACTCCTTTGAGTCACACGCACCACCCTGTTATTCATCTTTTATGCATCGAATATCTCACCATTGGTAACTGTGAGAGTGTCATTTGTTTCTTGTTATCTCTGGGTCCTAACACTTAACAAATGCTAAATACAAGTAGAAGGCTTTGGACACTGGTGAGAAGTTCTAGACATGGCACATGATAGCAGGAGAGTCAGCCAATAAATCTGTTATCATTATTTCTTTCTGCTTCCTCAGTTTGGACAGATGATGACATATAGTATATTTCTTTATATTCTAGTGTCCCGGCATGTTGCCTGGAAAATACCAAGTGGTCAATAATATCCATTGACTTTAACTCAATTAAAGACACTTTTTACTTTGTTTAGAAAGTGGCTTTCCAGAGTAGTTTAAATAATACAAAAGAAGAGTTGATAGGTTCTTAGACAAGGAATGACATTCCAAACTTATTGCTTCTTTCTAGAATGTTTTTAAAAAGAAATAAAAAGGAGAAAAAAATGAGATAGAAGCAAGAGCCTGGATAAAAAACCAAGCGACATAAATTTTAAATTGCCACATAGAACATTATAGAAAGTTGCCATTTCTGCAATAATTTAGTCACATCATTTTGATTTTTGCCTTCAGAACAATCTTGCTGGATGCCTCAATTTATGTTTTCATCTTAAGGAATTTCAAATAGAAATATTGTATCCTTTGAGCTAAGAGATATAACATTCAAGAATACATCTCAAAGAAAATACATTATTTTATTCACATAAGTAGAAATCACCAGTTCTTTAGATAGCTTCTGTCCCTACAACATAAGAATGCAGGAAAAATCAAATTTCAGGTTTTCAGTTTTATACCTATTTATTTACCAAAAGCGCCTTATAATTGTTCCACTAGGATTTATTTAGCAAATGGAGAAAAGCAATTATTTTCAAAGGGCATTTGTTTTCACAGAAGTCATCAGGACACAAACATTAGTAGAGGCATATTTTATTGAGATTGCAAATATGGGCAGAATAGAATTGCTTAAATGCAGTTTAAGAATAGGAATAGTAAGGAAAACAAGACCAGGGAACTAACATGACTTAGAAAGTTTGGAACTATGAAAAACACACACACACACACACACACACACACACACATATACCCAATGAGTTATAATAGAATCAAAGGATGCTGGAACTGAAAAGGACCCTAGAGAAAAGACTCAGACCCATATAGAGAAAGAAAAAATTAAAATTTCCCAGGATTCAAAGCAGTCCAGAAAGGGCAATCTATGGTTGGAATAAAAAAGAAAGGAATTTAGAGTATTTCTTAACAAAGTTTAAAAACAAAAGTTAGTGCCTAACACTTATGTGAGATAGTTTTTTCCTACTTTATTTCATAATTTTTTCTCTTTTGTGGAATAAGCAGATTACACTCAATTAGGTGTAGTTCATAATGTAAACTGTTTAGCTGAGAAGCGGCACACCATCCCTTTCTATAGCTCCTGTGCTTAAACTTAGTCATCAGATCTAGTAACTCTTGGTTGTTGACCTTGTAAACACTGGGCGTGGTACTGAATTGTGTTCCCCCAGATATATATTGAAGTCTCAAGCCCTAATACCTCAGAATGTGAGAATAGGGTTGTTGTAAATGTAATTACCTAAGATGAGGCCGTACTGGAGCAAGGTGTGTCCTTATTCCAGTGTGATTGGTGTCTTCATAAGACAGAATCACACAGGGAAGATGAGCAAGAGAAGACAGACCCAAAGGGAGTGCGCTCTGGGACGATGGGAAGACAGGTGGAGATGGGATGGATGCACACACAAGCCAAGGGATGCCGGAGACTGCTGACACCCGCAAGGCAAGGAAGGACCTCCCGTAGAAGCTTTACCAACCCCTTGATTTCTGACCTTAAGCCTCCAGAACTGCCAGGGAATAAATTTCCATTGTTTTAAGCCTCCTTGTCTGTGGTACTTTTTACAGTAGCCCTAGGAGACTAGTGCACACAATTTATCCTCATTACAGCACAGGTGGTTATGGTGCTGTCACTTTCCCATGTAGCCCATAAGGAAACTAAGTTGTAGCAGGCAAAGCAACACGCTCTGGGTTACAGTGATAGAAGCTGGCAACCGAAACAGGGAGCCTGGCTGCAGGACCCATGCTCATAACACAAGGCAGGATAGGTTATGTGGAACATTTGCTGGGTAAGCGAATTTTGCCTGCTTGTGTATTGTTGCCCAATAGCACATGCGCATATGGAAAATCATTTCTTCTAAATATATTGTGTTAATTCACATTAACATTGCCCCACCCCTGCAATGGGTTTTATGATTGCTGACTCCCTACCCCATTATTCACCAATTAGCCTTTCATTTAATTCTTTAAAAATTTTTTTTTTATTTTTATTAAATCATAATTGTGTACATTGGTGCAATCATGGGGCACAATGTGCTGACTTCATGTATAATCTGAATCTTTCATTTAATTCTAAAGGAATCCCTTGTGTCTATTGTTTTTAACTGTCATATGCAAGAAAAGGCAGTTTTAGAACTTTAAGCATCTGTTCACCTCTGAGAAAAACCACTTCCCCTTAAAAAAAAAAACAAAAAACTGCAAGTATCTAATGAGTCAAACAAAGATGCTCAAGACAAGTATTTTGAAAAAGAGTAGCTAAATTCTGTTTTTGAAGATAATGAGGATGAGGGAAGGTTTGACAAGGCTCTCTGTCTTTGGTTGAAGTCTCTTTCAGGGGCGTCCTACTTTGGGAAGCCATGTCAACCACTTTGCTAGGTGCCTTTAACTTCCACACCACACTCTAAATAAGAAACTTGCCAGTAACTCTAAAATTATAGGACATTTTCTGTCTAATCACTCCCTTTAGACCCAGGGAGAAGGTCTGCCTTGCAGGAGAACTGGTTTCTAAGCTGCAATTCTCTGGTTTCAGGAGGAAGGAAAAAAGCAGCAATAGAACGCCCCCTACTGGTAAAGTGGCTCCCCGCCATTACCTGGTTAAGTGGGGAGAGGCTCTGATGAGCAGGCCTCGTGTTGCCTGAGCAGCTGGGGAGCATGGCCAGAAACAACTTCCAGTATCCTTTTAAAACATCAAATGACTCGCTATTCCAGTAGCACTCCGTTCCTATTGCTCATATTTAAACATTTCAAAACCTAACTACTATCGAGGCCATAGGGGTCTTAAGCCTTCAAATGAATAATTCTTCCTAGACCAGAGGAAAGGCCTCTTAGGGAAAGGTTGAAAGAGAAAGTTAAGCTCTACTTTATAAAGGTCAAGCCACTTAAAGCTTTGTCAGGTGCAGAGGGATCCCGTACTTGCTTTTTTAGAAGGCCTTGCAGGCGTGAGGTCTTCGGTGAAGAATGAGGCCTGCAGGCTTGTGAGTTTTACACAAGCAGAAGCCCCTTTGCTGCTTCCTTGGTGCATAAAGACGGCTGATGTCTTACGTGTAAATACAGACACTGAGGTCAGCAAATGAGCTTATTTATTAGGGGAAGTACAGGCTGACTCAAAGATCAAAGTTATTCTTTAGATACTATATGCGGATTCCATTATTCTGAGTGGCAGGGTCATTTTGGAATTTTACTGACTAGTTGGAGATCTTAGGCAACCCTTTCAGCTTTACCGGGACTTATTTTTCTCATCGTAGAAAACAAGAAAGTGTCATCTTTTGATCCCTTCTTCGATTTTGGGAAATTGTGACACAAACCCCAAAGCCACACACAGAGGAGACAGTCATTGGCGTCAACAGTCCCAACATCAGACCTCGGCTTCCTCTTTAACTTGGTGACATTGCATAGGTTCTTAACACTTTAATCCCCAATTTCATCACTCCTACAATATAGGAATTTATACTGACTTGCAGACTGGCTAAGGACAGAGATGCCGTGTGTAAAGCAGTAACTTACACCTGCTGGTAAACGTAAACTTTCATCACATTCCCTTTTTCTCTAGACCCAGGGAGATGGCTTGCACTGAGGAAGGACCAGTTTCTGAGTTGTAATTTTCTGGTTTGATTTTTAAAATGAAGTTCTGATTAACTTGTAAGATGGTGCATGGCTGACTCCTGGTTTTTGTACACTACTGGTTTTTGAGAGAATGCATGAGTAAGTAAATGAATGACTGAGTGACAGCTGTGCCCCTATTCTGCAAGCATCCGTCTCTGTCCGCACCTGGTCAAGTCGGCCCCCAGCAGCTGCCATGCTGTAGTAAGATGCATATGACTTAATTATTCATTAAACTATCATTAAAAAAAATTAAGGTTTTAAGAATGAGGGAGGGGCAAGGGAAAGAAAAACAAAAAGAAAAGAAAAGAAAAGAAAATAGTGCCTAACTTTCATATAAATTGGATTCAATTTTGAGCAAAGTACATTACTTAAACATTAATTTTTTAATTAAACTTGTCAGTATGTTGTTTAGGATATTGAATCCTCATCTATAAGTGAAACATTTTTGTAATTTCCCTTTATATATAAAGGGAAATTTATTTCCCAAATATATTTTCTCCAATTAAATATCAGGCATATCCAGATCAAGTAGAATGATATTGAAATATTTCTTCTTTTTTTGTTGTTTATAAGCTTTCTGGAATTGCTTGTTTTGTAAAATCATTGTGGTCTATGAGTTTATGATAGTTTGAACTTTGTTATTTAATTTAATTCTTTGCTTAATTACTGTTTTTCTATGAAAGATTATACTGTGGTTAATATGTTAGCATAGCAGTATTCCCAGATAGTTTTTTGTTTGTTGGGAGGTTGGACTTTGGGGGGGCAGAGTTAATACTTTGCATGAAGTATCTTATTTTATAATAGTGAAATTGCTTTCTCTGTTGTCTTGTGATTTTTTTTGAGGTGAAATTTAAGTTTTTGTGTGAAAAAAAAAGATGCTAAAGAAGAAAAATAATAGAAAACAAGTTCCTTCAGAACCTTAGTAAACGCAAGGTAAAGAGGACAAAAAAGGGTGAACGATTTTGAAAAAAAGGCCTTATTATCAAGGCCCATTAGGAGAGGCCAGAGAAAGATGGTATCAGAGAGCCTGAATCAAGTGCACCAAGGTTTGTGGCCCGGATGAATGTTAAGAACACAGAGGTGAGAGACTTTTCCAGGCAGTTGTAAGGCTCAATATTGGCCACATATTCAATTTCTGTTAAAAGTGCTATTGATCTGTAGTCAACTATTCTAAAGGCAGGAAAGGACAAAAAGGAAAAGGAAATGGAGGAATAGAGTACAGAGATATTACACAGCCTCATGAATACTCAAATGGAATACATACTTGACAAAGAACTGTAAACCATTAGCGCTGAGAGACGTGGTCACAGTCAAAATATTTAATACAGGCTGGGTGCTGTGGCTTTTTGGAAGCTGAGGTCGGAAGAATTCTTGAGGTCAGGAGTCAAAGATGAGCCTGGGCAACATAACAAGACTCTTTCTCTACCAAAAATTAAAAAATTAGCTGGGTGTGGTCCCACCGCTCAGGAGGCTGAGTGTAGGATCACAGGAACCCAGGAGTTTGAGGTTACAGCGAGCTTGATCGTGCCTCTGCACTCCAGCCTGGGCAACCAGCCTGTCTCAACCAACTAACCAATCAATGGATCAATCAAACAGGTGAGGACCGTGTGCCGTCTAATCCCTGCCCAGGCAGGACTGGGGCACTGGATGGAGGGCTTCCCGCAGGGCAAGCCTCAGGAAGGTCAGGGAAGTCTGGGCCACCAAGGTCAGGAGGAGCACCCAGGAGCTCCTGGACAGCACCTGCCTGCTCACTGGTACGTCAGTGTCACAGTCCCTTAAGGATTGTGAGGCTGAACAGGTGCGTACAGCCGAGCGCCAGCTGCCTTGACTGTAAGGGCTTCAGTGAGCACTGCCTTTCTCCCTGGACTCCTCCCACCCCTCTCACCCTCTGACTCTCCTTCCCCCGACCCCCCATAATTTTTCTTGTCCTGCCGCAAGAGAGATAATGAGAAATTAGACAATGCAGGGATGCTAGATTAAGGGAGTGGGAGAGTCCGGTTTCTGCGGTGGTGTTTTCCAGAGGATGGGTAGCTGTCCTCTGTCACTATTGTGTATAAGTGACGGGGAGGACCTGGCTTGAGGAGTAAACAGACTAAAGAAAGGGTGGTTGGTAAAGAAAACCGAGCTCACTCCAGTTCCTCAGATTTCTCATTCGCCATCAGAATGCCTTCAGCAACAAGGATTTATCGGGAGTAAATCTCATCCCGTTGGGAGCTTGTTTTGCATTTTCTGGGACAAGACGATAACCAGCTAATATGGTAAACTCATCTGAATGCTCACAGCCCCCCTTCAGGTTTTCCTGAAAAAAGTTCACTCATTTATTTGCTTTCCTTCTCCTCCCAGGAAACAAACACACACACACAGGTTTTAAACAATGGGCTTCTGAAAACTGCCCCACCTTTGTGGTCTAGCCGGCTGGGGTGCCTCTAACGCTGGGAATTTGGTGTGCTGGAAGCGCTGAGGGGAGCTCTGTCCCTTGGCTTCAGGATAGTTTAGATCAGGCTACAAAGCCATTGTGTATTTATTTCTCCTCGGCCCAGGGACAGCCAGGCCACCCTCATTCTCACTTCAAGTGGACTAAAAGCAATACATGGCACACGATCATGACATGTATTACAAATTAAACATTTGTATATATAATGTCTATAAATCAACAATTTAAAAAGGCAACAAATGGTCCATTTTCTAAAATGAGCAAAATAGGCTTGGCACCCGTAGCACAGGTTAAGGCGCCAGCCACATACACCAAGGGTGCCGGGTTCAAACCCAGCCCAGGCCAGCTAAAACAACAGTGACAACTGCAACAAAAAATAGCTGGGCATTGTGGCAGGTGCCTGTAGTCTCAGCTACTTGAGAAGCTGAGGCAAGAGAATCACTTGAGTCCAAGAGTTTGAGGTTGGTGTGAGCTGTGATGCCACAGCACTCTACCAAGGGCAACATGGTGAGACTCTGTCTCAAAATAAATAAATAAATAAATAAATAAATAAATAAATAAATAAATAAGTAAAATGAGCAAAATACTTGAACAGGCAATTCACAACAAAAAGGTATCAAGTGGCCAATACATTTATGAAAACGTATCCAACATCAGTAGTCACTAGGAAAATATAAATTAAAACTACAACAATATACATTATCAGATACCATCAGAATGGTTAAGAATAGACAAGCTACTGGAACTCATGATAGTAAGAGTGTAAATTGGGACAGCCATTTTGGAAAACAGTTTGAAAGCATCTACTAAAGTAAGCACAATTGGCCCTTTGTTCCAGCAATTCCAATTCTGGCTGTACACCCAACAGAAATGACAACATATTCATGTTCACCTAAAGACACATACAAGAACTTTCACAAGAACTTTATTCATAACACTGTAGTAAAAAACTGGAAACATCCGAAACACCCAGTATAATAGAACTTGTAAAATAAACTATCACACCACATAATGGAATATTATGTAGCAATAACTATTGCTATACAAAATATGGATGACCCTCACAGATGTAATATTGAATGAAAGACACATATCATGTAATTCCAATATCAAAATAAAAATAGCCAAATTAATCTGTGGTGAATAGAAGTCAGAATAGTAATTATTTTCATGAGGGGGGTGTACAAGAGAGCCTTCTGGAATGATGACAATGTTCTATATTTTTATGGGTGGGGGTGTTGACATAAGCTGTACACGTAATATTTTATGTTTCACTCTAATTATACCATAATTAGAAAGGAAAGGAGCGGGGAGGAAAGGAAAGAAGAGAGAAGAGAGGAGACCAGATCTATTAATTAGATCATGTCATTTTTGGACAATGTGCTTTAATAAGGAAACACCAAAGCACCTATGGTAACCTCTATGATAATATTTTCTGCTTTACCACCGAATCCTTAAAATCCAGTAGTGCTGGGTATGGTGGCTCATGCCTGGAATCTTGGCACTCTGGGAGGCTGAGGCCGGTGGATTGCTTGAGCTCAGGAGTTCAAGACCAGCCTTAGCCAGAGTGAGACTCTGTCTCTAAAAATAGCCCGGTGTTGCAGCAGGTGCCTGTAGTCCCAGCTACTTGGGAGGATGAGACAGAGAACTGCTGGAGCCCAGGAGTTTGAAGTTGCTGTGAGCTATGACACCACCGCACTCTACCCAGGGGAAAGAAATGAGATGCTGTCTCAAAAAAAAAAAAAGAAAAAAAAACAGTAGTATTTCAAAACAATATAACATTTGTTCTTTGGAATTTCTGATCAGGACATACTTTTCTCTATAGGTTCATCTTACAAATGATTCATCCTAATGTTATTTGTCATTGAACAATAACAGGCTTCATGGATAAAATTAATTAAACTGTTTACTTAGACTCAGGGATTATGTCTAATGAAAATCAGTATAGGCAAAAGAAAATAACAATTGCTCAAAAATTTTACATAAAAATGTATCCTCCGCCAAAAGAATTAAACCACTAAATTATTTTACATCTCTCATGAAATAAAGTCAATATTTAATCTTAAGCACTTAAATTAATGAAGCTGAAAAAACCAAAACAGAGCACTACAATAGAAACCGGCCCCTCACTAGGGAAGTTAACTTGACTAACACACGCTCAAAAATATGAAAAGTGATAAAAATATCCTTTTATATTATATATAAATTTATTCATAAGGCAACTACCAAAACTACCAAAACAGACTCATTATATCTTTCACACACAAAAATATCCAGCTCATATATGTTGTATAAGTTACTTCAAATTCCTGCTCAAGAAAGAAAATTGACATTTCATGTCTGAGACAGAGGTAAAAACTACTATTTTTCTAAAAATTGACGTGCAAAGACAAACTAAATAAACATGAGATCTCTGTTTTACCAACATGTTTTGAATCTTGAAGGAACTCATCTATTTATTTCATAGTACACTTTGAAAGAAAAAATTAGTTTTGACAAACTGTGGAACAGTACTATGATCAATAAAAATCTTTAAATTGGACACACAGAATTAAGTTTTGTAAAAGAAGAGTAGTTTTACTTACCATGGAAGAAAAAATGTAATGCAATAAATGACCCATGAGGTCATTTAAGCCAGCTTATGAGTGTGTACTTTAATTTTACCCCAGAGCTCTTGCTCTTACAAATCATTATGAAAATACCAACCAGCTAATATCGAAATGGGCAAAACACATTCCATAAGAAAGAAACAAAAGGAAATAGCATATGAACCCTTAGTAATTGAATAAATACAAACTGCACAAGAAAAAGCAATTTTTAACCCCCCCAAGAAAGAGATTTTAAAAATTATAAAAGCTACAAATGAAAGTACGAAGGATGATTAGGGAGATTAATTTTTATTTATTTATTTATTTATTTATTTATTTTTGAAACAGAGCCTCAAGCTGTCACCCTGGGTAGAGTGCTGTAGCATCACAGCTCACAGCAACCTCTAACTCCTGGGCTGAAGCGAGTCTCCTGCCTCTGCTTCCCAAGTAGCTGGGACTACAGGCACCCACCACAACGCCCGGCCATGTTTTGCTTACAGCTGTCATTGTTGTTTGGTGGGGCCAGGCTGAATTCGAACCCACCAGCTCAGGTGTACGTGGCTGGTGCCTTAGCCGCTTGAGCCACAGGCGCCAAGCCAGGGAGATTAATTTTAATTGCAAGTGTTAACTTCATTACTATGCTGAGGATAAAAAGGCAAGATGAAAACACAAACTAGGCTCTGGCGATTAAAGTTAGTGAACCCAGTACTGACTTTATGCAGTGTTTATTTCCCTGCTTAGGTGCTGTCTTTTAAAAAGTTGTAAAGTACAAAATATTCCTAGATCATGATAAAGAATTCTGTTTTTTTCTTAAAATGGGTAATACTGTAAAAAGCACTGATCTTAGCTAACTACCCCTATGGACTAAATCTAGTGTTTTTACAAGAGAGCTAACCAAAATGCTCTTCCTTCTAGGGTAGCATCTTAGTCTAATTGTCAGTGAAGTACATACAAAGACATTTCTTGCAAAATCAACTCACCAACCTGAACATATGAAGTGAAAAGTATGAATCACAAAGTCATATGTTAGTTGGAATTTTTCTCTACACACTGATGGAGTGTGTACTACGCCAGAAATTACAATTTTACTCTAGAACTAAAGTATATGCCCCTTTAAAAGACTTCTGTTTAAAATAAAACTTTTTAACACACCTAAAACTACATAGTCAAAATATTTTTAAACCACAAGAGCATTTGCTCTTAAGTTACCACTAATGACGCTAAAAGGAGGCAATTTGATGAAACATTGCCAAAAATTCAAGAAGACTTGGATTCTGGGCTGAAGGTGGAGGGAGGGTCAGGGTGGAAAGAGGGTCAAAGTCCCCCTTCCTTCCTCACATTTAAGTGCAGAGTCAAAACACTCTGTACTCTTGCATAAGTCCCAGGGCAGTTCAGTACCCAGAAAATTTTGGAGGTGCAAAGGTGAAGATGGTAAGCTTATCTGTGTGGGGATTTTCAGACATCAGGGGAAGTTTTTCAATTTCAGGGCATGAAGTTTACTCTTCTGCTAATGTGGCAGCTGGAGATTGAGTTTAAATTTAGAAAAGCAGTCATAGTGCACAGTCTGGTTCATGGCAGGTGACAAAACTAATCGTCCAAATAAGGCTCTTTTCAGAGTAAAAAGAAGTGTTAGTTATAATTATTCCGAGACAATAAGCCAGGACACAAGACCATCCCACTCGTGCCCAGCCCAGTGCCTGGCACACTTAGGGATCAATAAATGTTCTAAAAGCAGCAGGCCCTGAAATAATTGGTCCATTAGAAGGATAAAACAATCATCAAATCATCAATGATCTGTCTGTGGCTGTAGTACCCTGATTGTGCCTGACTGCATCTGATCTTGGAAGCCAAGGGGGGTTGGGTCTGGTTAGTACCCGGATGGGAGACCACCAGAGAAAACCAGGGGCTATCAGCTTTCTGGATGAGGGTCACAGCATCTGAGAATTCACCAGTAATGTTCAGTGACAATGATAAGCAGGAAGAAGTATCTTGAGCTATTTATCTGAGTCTTAGGTTTAGGGTTAGGTGATATCCCCATCATTTTGTACCAGGAGACTCCATAAAGCTCCTTTCTTGCATTAAATGAACCATGGGGTGATGGAAGCCTGTCCCCCAAAACTTTCAAGTTGAGAAAGATTCTACACACTTGATCTTAGCCAAAAGGCCGAGAAACAATTGAGCAGGATTCTATATAGCAATAAAAAAAATATCTACTATGTGTGGGTATCAAATCTCCTATTGGATATTAAAAGCCTTCACTGGGGTAAGAGTTTGACAAGAATAAGAGTAACTCACATTTGTTGAACAAAAAAAATAGGACGGAGGAAGGATAGTGCCTATAGGGGTCGGCTTTGAGTATGGGGTGAGGGGAAGGTATAAAATTTCCCTATGTTTAAGGCCCCATGAAGGAAGTGAAGTCTCGTCCATCTGTCCTGTGCAGAAAGGGCAGGTTGTAAGATTATCTGCCTTGGCGGGTTTTTTCCCCCTTCCTCACTTCCCCCAGTATTTATACCACAATATTTCTTTCTACTCATAGTTCAAAGCATTTTTTTTTTTTGGTGAGACAGAGCCTCAAGCTGTCACCCTGGATAGAGTGCTGTGGCATCACACCTCACAGCAACCTCCAATTCCTGGGCTCAAGCGAGTCTCCTGCCTCCGCCTCCCAAGTAGCTGGGACCACAGGCGCCTGCCACAACACCTGGCCATTTTTTGGTTGCAGCCATCATTGTTGTTTGGCGGGCCTGGGCTAGATTCAAACCCACCAGCTCAGGTGTATGTGGCTGGCAACTTAGCCCGTTGAGCCACAGGTGCCGAGCCAGTTCAAAGCATTTTGTAATTCCACTGACAATCTTCTTGGAAATTCTGATAATTCAGTATGTTCTATAAATACTTACTATCTCATAATGAGAACTTATTCATCTACCCAACAGTTCCTAGATTGCATGACATTGGCCCCTGTAGAATTGCCTTAACGAAATTATATTCCAGGTCAACATTAGGGGCTATATGGAAACAGTCTCCTCAAAATGTATTGTTTAGTTTGAGAAATTGTCAACAACATTGTTGCTTAATTCATATAATTCTCTTAATGAAGATGCCCAGACAGAATTCAGATCTGACTACAAACAAGTGTTCACATTCTCCTAACACGCCTGTGTTTAAAGGGCTGAACTGTGGAATTTAGACCATTTCTGTTTTGCTGAGAGTGCTAAAAAGCTTACAGCCATATTCACAGTCATACTAGTGGGTAGGCTGCTATGATCAGCTGGTTCATGAACTTGGCTTCCACCTCTGTTTTCTTCTTTCTTGTTTTACTGTATTTATAAGCCATTCTACTTTGCCATATCTTACGTCCCCTGGCAAGCCCCTTGAAATACAGTTTGAAGAGTAGATGGAAAAGAGAAGAAACAAATAGAGCTACTGTCTTCAAATAGCAATTTTACTTTAAACAACGTCAACCTTGTTTCACACTCAAATCTATTTCAACTCTGTGTCCTCTCAAGAAGGCCCCAGGTGACCTAGGGGAGGCTCCTGGAGGGCTGTAAGGTCGCAGAGAAGATTCTGCAGCTTTGTTTTGGGTCGGTTCGAACTCACACTATTTCTCTTCCTAAGCAGAGGTGGCACTGACCCCTACCATTAGCACTTAAGCACTGGGCAAGCTGCTCCTCGGTGGAGGTGACGCGCTGTGTGAGCTCAGACCTGCCACCTGCATGGTCAGCCCAGCACAACTGCAGGGAGAACTGCCGTGTTAGAAATGCTCTTTAGGAATAAGGAGGCTTTTCCTTTCCTCTGTGCAAAGCTGACTGGCCACACACAGAGAACCATGGTCAGGGCTTCCCTAGCTCCATGAATTTACTAAGTCCCCAAATTCACCGGCCCAGAGTCATTGACGATGTGGCTCTAAGTAGAGAATTAGCTGGCTAGAACACCTAAGAGACTGAATGTGAACAACTACGGGAGGAAGTTGACAAGTTGTGGCAAACTTGTCAAATATGAACAATAGAAGTGGAAATAAATAAGCGATCAGAATAACCCAACTATAGCACAAGAATATGGGAAGGGGGGGTTGGGGTGGAGGGAGGGTAATTGGTGGGGACACACCTACGGTGCATCTTCTTTAGAAGGGTACAGGCAAAGCTTTCTAAATGCAGAATACAAATGTCTTCATACAATAACTAAGAAAATGCCACGAAGGCTATGTTAAACAGTTTGATGAAAACATTTCAGATTGTATATGAAACCAGCACATTGTACCACTTGATTGCACTAATGTACACAGCTATGATTTAATAAAAAATCTAAAAAAAAGGAAAAAAAAAAGAAAAGAAGTGATCAGAGGAAAAACACGTGTGAGTAATCCCATGCTGCATCGTATCAAAGGCTTGTTAGAAACCTCTTCACACCAGCACTTTTTGTCTGTCTTGTTTCCTGGTCTTTTTTTTTTTTTAATTTACTGATCTTTTATTTATGCATAAGCATTTCTTATCATAATCCTGACATTTATTTTTACATAGCTGCTAGGAATGGAAAGCAGCCTTCCAAAACTATTTGTGTTATTCTAGTCTGTGTACATTTCATTTACATATTTATTGATACATATATAAGGATTGGGACTTTACCCATCTGCCATATTCGGTTCTATAGTAAACAATGACTTACTCTTTATACAAAGGATAAGGTTGGAAAATGGGCTCAAATGTTTGTAGAAAGTATAAGCGTAATACAGAGAAGTGGGCATTAAACTGGAGGGAGCTGGTTTCCGGCCCTGGCTCTGCCACCAGGCAGCTGGGTGCCCTCAGGAAGTCCCTTTCAGGACTTCAGTTTCCTAATCCCAACTGGGGCTACATTTGTAGCGCTCACACTTTAATGACTATATAGGGAGGTTGATTAAGATGCAGATTCCTGGGTTCCCAAATTTGAATTTTTCAAGACAGAACAGAAATCTGTTTTTCCCCTCAGTGATTTTAATTTGAATATCTAAGGAACATCTTTTGAAAAACAGTAGCTTATCTGAATTCTTTATATATTTATATTTTAAAAAATCTGTAAAATTCCGGTTCCATGATTACATCAAGTTGAATTGGCAACATCCTTTTCCCCCAGAAAGCTACCTCAAGAATCTATTTGCCAGCCCAAACTGGACTGAAGGTGTCTGGGGCAGATTCTCATGGCTCCAGCTTGTGTCATCACCCCTCAAGAGCCCCAGGTTTGCCTTATAGTGGAGCGCCAGGAGAGAAAATTTCTTTTGGACACTAGAGCAACCTTTTCTGTACTTCCCTCTAATCCTGGCCTTTTATCTCCCAAATCCATAACTATACAGGGGGTGTCTGGACAGCCGGTTACCAAATTTTTCTCCCAGCCTCTAAGCTGCAATTGGGATGACTTGCTGTTCTCTCATGCCTCCCTAATAGTCAGGCATTGTGGTGTAGTAGTCCCAGCTACTCAGAAGGCTGAGACAAGAGGATCTCCTGAGCCCAGGAGTTTGAGGTTGCTGTGAGCTATGATGCCATAGCACTCCACCAAGGGTGACAAAGTGAGAATCTGTCTCAAAAATAATAAATTGGGTGGTGCCCGTGGCTCACTGAGTAGGGCGCCAGCCCCATATACCAAAGGTGGCGGGTTCAAACCCAGCCTCAACTGAACTGCAAAACAGAAAAATAGCCGGGCATTGTGGCAGGTGCCTATAGTCCCAGCTACTAGGCAAGAGAATCGCCTAAGCCCAGGAGTTGGAGGTTGCTGTGAGCTGTGTGACGCCGCGGCACTCTACCAAGGGCGATGAAATGAGATGCTGTCACTACAAAAAAAATAATAAATAAATAAATTTCTGAAAATTAAGACAAAAATCTTAAAAAGCAACAAGAGTAACAATGTACTACTTTTAAGTAACAATGCGTTACTTGGGGAGCATCAAGTTAAGCAGATTTCTTATGTCAAACTTGGACACCAGAAGGAAGGCACATTTTTCAGATGATGAAAAGTAACTGTCAATCATGAGTTCCGAACATGGTAAAACTATTGCAAAGAGTGAAGAGGGGGAGGGAAGAAGGCAAGGGGCAAAAATGTACCTAATGGGTCCAGTTTACCTGGGACAACGGAACCAGGAGTCAAAGGCTCGTGTGGGATAAAGTCATTCTTTATTACCAAGTTCAGACTTCCAGAAAGGCAAGGAGACTGTTCTCAAAGCTGCCTGCCTTTGAGAGGATGTTACAGAATTCTTATACCCTTCCCCAAAGTTACTATTCTTAGCTGCACATCATTAAACCCTCTTATCTCCAGCCGCAGGACACTGAGTTGTGCATTTTCCATCTGCTGTTTTATCTTCAGCCCAGGGTCATGATGGCCTTCGCGGCGCCAGAATAAGGGGAAGACTGGAGGACGTGACTGTCTGATAACTCGTTAGATCATTAAGTAACTTTTACAGCTAAAAAGTGAGGTCAAGGTTGTTTCTCCCTTTACACAATGAACACTATTTGAGCGACAAGCATTCCTGTAGCTGTGACTCCAGCATTACAAAAGCAATCCATATAACCAAAAACATTTGTACACCTTTAATATTTTGAAATTAAAAGAAAGCGTGGTGTGCACTCTTGTCCCTTGTCCACTGCTGCTGCCTCTGGCTTCGGATGGGGCTCCTGGCAGTTCTTGTGTGCTCATTTGGTGTGGATCTGGTACCTCTTCTGTGAAGCAACAGCTGAGTAGCCTTCAGAACGAGTCGCAGCCCACAAGATCAGAGACAGTGGCTGAATGCTTGTAGTCCCAGCTACTGTGCAGGTGGAAGCAAGAGGATGGCTTGAGCCCAGAAGGCTGAGGTTGCTGTAAGCTAAGCTGATGCCACTGTACTCTAGCCTGGGGCAAAAGAGTGAAGGGAGAGAGGGAGGAGAGAGGAAGAAGAAGCCTAAAAGAGTCAAGACTGAGAACAGCCGGCTCGGCGCCTGTGGCTCAACAGGCTAAGGCACCAGCCACATACACCTGAGCTCACGGGTTCGAATCCAGCCTAGGCCACCAATCAACAATGACGACTGCAACCACAAAATGGCCAGTCGTTGTGGCGGGCACCTGTAGTCCCAGCTACTTGGGAGGCAGAGGCAGGAGACTCACTTGCCCAGGAATTGGAGGTTGCTGTGAGCTGGGATGCCACGGCACCCGATCCAGGGTGACAGCTTGAGGCTCTGTCTCAAAAAAACAAAAACAAAACAAACAAAAAAAAAAAGACTGAGAACAGCCATCATATTAATTTGAAGGTGCCAGGACAGGATGGTTGTGTGGTGCAATTTAGGATTAAGAGGCATACGCCACTTAGTAAACTAAGCCTACTATAAAGGATGAGGTTTGTCAATGAGGCAGATCAGGTTCCGATTTAACAGCCAATTATTGAAACAGACACACCTACACAGTGGAACTGGAGACTGAAGATAGAATTGATGTGTTTCTTTTTTTTTTTTTTTTTTAATTTTTATTCAATCATAGCTGTGTATATTAGTGCAATCATGGGGCACAATGTGCTGATTTCATATACAATCTGAAATGTTTTCATCAAACTGTTTAACATAGCCTTCATGGCATTTTCTTAATCACTATATGAAGATATTGGTAGTCTGCATTTAGTAAGTTTCACCTGTACCCTTCTAAGATGCAAGGTAGGTGTGATCCCACCAATTACCCTCCCTCCACCCATCCTCGCCTCCCTCCTCCCCTTCCTTGACCCTTTCCCCATATTCTTGCACTATAATTGGGTTTTAGCCTTTATATGAAAGCTATAAATTAGCTTCATAGTAGGGCTGAGTACATTGGATACATTTTCTTCCATTCTTGAGATACTTTGGTAAAAAGAATATGTTCCAGCTCCATCCATGTAAACATGAAAGAGGTAAAGTCGCCATCTTTCTTTAAGGCTGCATAATATTCCATGGTATACATGTACTACAATTTTTAATCCATTCAACATTTTCTCTCTCTTTAGTGTAGATTGTACTTTGTCATTAAAAATTATGTATAAGCGAGTCTCTTTTCCTTCCTACATTTATGATTGCAGATAGTGTATACGTACATTTGGCTAATCTAGATTTTCTTTGATGTTTTTGAAGGAGATTGTCAGCTGCAGGGGCGGTTGTTCTCATGCTTTGGGGGAAAGGGAAGAGGCACAAAAAACTAGGCTGTGTGCGAATCTAGACTAAATTAATGTTTTGCTGTGGTACTTCAAAACTATGGATCATTTGACCTGGAAAGGGAAATTCACTATAGTCCTAATTGAAGAAGTTAAATGATTTCACTTGAGATAGCATTCTCAGTTGCTAGTTATTATTGTTATTATTTGGGAGTTTTTGGCCAGGGATGGGTTTGAACCTGCCACCTCCAATCTGAGACCAGTGCCACAGGCGCCACCCTTGTTTTTTTTTTTTTTTGAGATAGAGCCTCAAGCTGTCAGTGCTGTGGCATCATAGCTCACAACAACCTCCAATTCCTGGGCTCAAGAGAGTCTCCTGCCAATGCCTCCCAGGTAGCTGGGACCACAGGTGCCCGCCACAATACCCAATCATTTTTTGGTTGCAGCTGTCATTGTTGTTTGGCGGGCCCGCCAGCTCAGGTGTATGTGGCTGGGACCTTAGCCTGTTGAGCCCCTTGTTTTGTTTTTAATAGCTTGTTGACTATATATTACTTTCTAAGGAGGTGATTGGCATGTGGCATCTGTAGTATAATCTCAACATACAGTTGTGTTATTTCTGCCCCTCCCTTCCTTTATGTCTACACATATCTTTACACCTTCCTAACATATCTACACATGTTGGGAGGGGCCAGGGGACATTTGAACACTAAGGTGGAGATCCTTCACGTTTTCTTTTCTTTTTTTTTTTCTTTTTTTTTTTTTTTGAGACAGAGCCTCAAGCTGTCACCCTGGATAGAGTGCTATGGCATCACAGCTGACAGCAACCTCCAATTCCTGGGCTCAAGAGAGTCTCCTGCCTCCGCCTCCCAAGTAGCTGGGACCATAGGCGCCCGCCACAACGCCTGGCCATTTTTTGGTTGCAGCCATTGTTGTTTGGCGGGCCCCGGGCTGGATTTGAACCCGCCAGCTCAGGTGTAGGTGGCTGGCGCCTTAGCCCGTTGAGCCACAGGCACCGAGCCGATTCTTCACATTTACTATGTGTGACTGCTTTGGAGTCTGAAACCTATGGATCTCTTATATTTCAGGATGTTTAAAAATGCATAAACTGGGCTTGGTGCCTGTGGCTCAGTGGGCTAAGGCTCCAGCCACGTACACCTGAGCTGGCAAGTTCGAATCCAGCCCCAGCCCGCCAAACAATGACGGCTGCAACCAAAAAATTGCCAGGCGTTGTGGCGGACGCCTGTAGTCCTAGCTACGGAGGTGGAGGCAAGAGACTCGCTTGAGCCCAGGAATTGGAGGTTGCTGTGAGCTGTGATGTCACAGCACTCTATTCAGGGTGACAGCTTGAGGCTCTGTCTCAAAAAAAAAAAAAAAAATACAATACATACACTGGGCGGCACCTGTGGCTCATTGAGTAGGGCGCTGGCCCCACATACTGAAGGTGGCGGATTCAAGCTCAGCCGAACTGCAAAACAGAAAAATAGCCAGGTGTTGTGGCGGGCGCCTGTAGTTGCCGCTACTCGGGAGGCTGAGGCAAGAGAATCACCTAAGCCCAGGAGTTGGAGGTTGCTGTGAGCTGTGTGACGCCATGACAATCTACCGAGGGTGATAAAGTGAGACTCTGTCTCTACAAAAAAATTAAAAAAGAAAAAAAGCATAAAAACTATATAAGATTTATAAAGGAAACCAATTATTTTGAAGTGCAGCTAGCAAAATGTTAAAACTCATGTGCTTCTTAACATAATAAGTAACAGGTTCTAAGAACACATCTAAATTTCACAGTAATGAGGGTAGGATGATATTTAAAGATCTGTAACAACCTAACGTGGTATGAAAATATCTGATTTATATTGATGTCAAAATCATAAGTACTGTGATTCTATGACTTAGTGCCAACATTTATAATTAAAGGAAGTGTTAAATTTCACTTAGGGGGTAGAGAACATAAATATATGATTAGAATCTCTCCCCCCAGTTTTGAGTTCCCTGAATTTTTTTCACAAACTCCTTTGCTGTGATCTCAGAGCAAGGACATCTGAACTAAAGCTTTGTGTCCTGGGATGCTTAACTTGAGGCTAAAGCATTTGAACTTAAAGTGTAGTCATCAGATGATTTCAGATACTACATCTGTCAGTTTTAGTGGCTTTTAAAATAAGTCATAACCCAGTGGTGTTGGATCTCAGTGTGCATCTTGTGACTGTTTCTTTGTTTTTCCTTCTTGGGCTATATTTGTTAGGTATTGGTTTGTAGTTAATACAAAATTTATATTTTAAATAGTTTCTAATCTTCCGTGTTGACTATCAATGTCTTTTGTTTTCATAGTTTTTTTTTTTTTTTTTAAAGAAACATTTTAATTCTTCTGCAGGATTCGAAAACTTCAGATACGAAATATCCCGCCTCACTTACAGTGGGAGGTAAGAATTTCTTATTTAAAATTAAGATCTAAGTATCTATGCCTATTGCTCTTATGTTTTTCAAAGCCTTTTCTTTTTTCCTTAACTTGGTATGCCAGAACACAAAATGCTTCTCTTTTGTAACCTGCGTCTTGGTGGTGTGGTTTTTTTCTTCTTAAGGACATGGTGTTATCTTTTGTAAATCTGTTTTTTTGAGATTAAAAAAAAAAAAAAGTTGAAATACATTCCTGGGTTATCTTTCTCATTAAGTCTCTTCCAGACAGCATTTTTTTTTTTTTTTTTGAGTTTTCCCATGGTATTTAAATATGAAGTTCCCACTTTAGCAAATTTTTAAAAAGACAAGTATCTGCTACTTATGCTTTATTTTAAAACATTCTGATTTCTTTTGCTCAGATGGTGGCACTATAGCAATTGTGTTTAAACATAAACTATTTAGAACAATTGAATAACCTGTGTCAGTAATTTGCAAAGCATAATAATGTTGTGGTAAGATTTTAAGACACCAATATTTAGACTGGGCACGATGGCGCAAGCCTCCTAGCACGCTGGGAGGCCGAGATGGGTAGATTGCTTGAGCTCCACAAGTTTAAGATCAGCCTGAGCCAGAGCAAGACCCTGTCTCTAAAAATAGCCAGACCTTGTGGGCACCTGCAGTCCCAGCTACTCGGGAGACTGAGGCAGCAGAATTAGTTGAGGCCAGTAGTTTGAGGTTGCTGTGAGCTGTGACGCCATGGCATTCTACTGAGGGCGACAAAGTGAGACTTCATGTCAAAACAAACAAAAAAACCCCAAACTAATTTTTCTAGGCAATGGAACCAAAGTTTTTTATTTTGTTTTGTTTTGTTTTTTTCTAGGGACAGAGTCTCACTTTATTGCCCTCGGTAGAGTGCCGTGGCGTCACACAGCTCACAACAACCTCCAACTCCTGGGTTTAGGCGATTCTCTTGCCTCAGCCTCCTGAGTAGCTGGGACTACAGGTGCCTGCCACAACGCCCAGCTATTTTTCTCTTTGCAGTTCAGCTGAGACCGTGTTTGAACCCACCACCTTCGGTATATGGGGCCGGCACTCTACTCAATGAGCCATAGGTGCCACCTGGAACCAAAGTTTCGTTTATTTTTTAGATAGTCTCACTCTGTTGCCCTGAGTAGAGTGCCATCATGTCATAGCTCACAGCAGCCTCAACTATTGAGCTAAAGCGATCTTCTTGTTTCAGCCTCCTGAGTAGCCAGGACTATCTTCTATTTTTAGTAGAAATGGGGTTTCACCCTTGCTCAACTTGTCTCAAACTTTGAGCTCAAGCAATATTCCTCCCTTAGCTTCCCAGAGTGCTAGGATTACAGTTGTGAACCACTGTACCCAGCTAACCTCTTAAAACTTGGAGAAGGTAGTGTAAACTGCTCATCTTTTATGTATTTCTAAGATAAAAATCAAGAATAATTAGCTTTAGATTATTCTTCTAAAGTATCATTTGATGACTCACTAAACCAGAACCCCTCATCAAAATGCAAAGTTTGGTTAAAAGGTTTCCTTGGTGGTCGAGGGAAGTTGATCTGAAATCTGATTATGCAATGTCCCTTGATTGGCAAGAAATGATTTGTGTTTAGAATATTTTATATAGTACTTATCTTCAGAACAGTATTACTGAGTTTAATCCTTACAGGAATGGTTCTTTGTATGTGTTGAATATATTTTAAGCTATATGATGTATTAGGAATTTTATTGGGGCTCGGCTCCTGTGGCCCAATGGGCTAAGGTGCCAGCCACATACACCTGAGCTGGCAGGTTCAAATCCAGCCCAGGCCCGCCAAACAATGACGGCTGCAACCAAAAAATGGCCAGGCGTTGTGGCAGGCCCCTGTAGTCCCAGCTACTTGGGAGGCGGAGGCAAGAGACTCGCTTGAGTCCAGGAATTGGAGGTTGCTGTGAGCTGTGATGCCACAGGACTCTATCCAGGGTGACTGCTTGACACTCTATCTCAAAAGTAAAAAAAGAAAAGAATTATATTGGGCGGCGCCTGTGGCTCATCGAGTAGGGTGCCGGCCTCTTATACCGAAGGTGGTGGATTCAAACCCAACCTCGGCCGAACTGCAAAACAGAAAAATAGACGGGCGTTGTGGTGTGCGCCTGTAGTCCCAGCTACTCGGGAGACAGGTAAGAGAATCGCCTAATCCCAGGAGTCGGAGGTTGCTGTGAGCTGTGTGATGCCACGGCACTCTATCAAGGGCAATAAAGTAAGACTCTATCTCTACAGAAAAAAAAAAAAAAAAAAAAAAAGGAATAATATTTATGGAATAGGTGAGTTATTTTTTTTAGGTTTTAATTTTTTTTTTTAACTTTTGTTTAGGGATTTCAGTAAATTGTGGGTGGTTGTGGTGGGCTGGGTTCGGCCACGGCAATATAACACGGCAAATAAAGAACCACCTTAACTCAACATAAAAAAAAAAAAAAAAAAAAAAAGGAATTCTATTGATGGAATCAGTGACTTATATGATTAATCTTTTCATGTTTTATATTCACATTTGTTTAGGGAATTCAGTAACTTGAGGGAGGTGTCCTCAAATCGAGTGTTTTCATAACACGAATACTATTTTGACCCTCTTAAGATGGGCCATATTAAATTTGATTTTTTTTTTTTTTTTTTTTTTGAGACAGAGCCTCAAGCTGTCACCCTGGGTAGAGTGCTATGGCATCACAGCTCACAGCAACCTCCAATTCCTGGGCTCAAGCGAGTCTCCTGCCTCTGCCTCCCAAGTAGCTGGGACTA
>CAUYON010140337.1:0-44302 GCA_963573935.1 Arctocebus calabarensis | reverse complement strand
ACAGCTCACAGCAACCTCTAATTTCTGGGCTCAAGCGAGTCTCCTGCCTCTGCCTCCCAAGTAACTGGGACTATAGGTGCCTGCCACAACGCCCGGCTATTTTTGTTTGGGTTGCAGCCGTCATTGTTGGTTGGCGGGCCCAGGCTGGATTCGAACCCGCCAGCTCAGGTTTACATGGCTGGCGCCTTAGCCCACTGAGCCACAGGCGCCGAGCCTACATATTTAATTTTAAATAGCTATCTGTAGCAAATGACTACTGTAATGAATGGCACAGTCACTCACCAAATTTCTGTTGCTACATTTATTTGCTGTAAACTTTCCTCTCCTAACTAAAGGCTCCAAGAAGGCAGGAACCCTATCTTATTTTATTCCCCTCCATATCCCCTTCACTTAGCGCAGTACCTGGCACATAACAGATCGTCAATAAATGTTTACTGAGTGACTGAATAAATCAGCTTTGGTGAACCACAATAACATCAACTACTTTTTTAATGCTCCAAATATCAAAATATTGTTGGTAGGATCCCAAGAGTGAATATATTTGTTAGAATAGTAGGCTATTGAAATGTATGCAGTGTGTGCAAATAATGGTGGCACTCAACACCATGAATTGAGGGAGAAGAATCAGCCGGGATCCTAGTAGGTGGTTAATCCTCTCTGGAGACTAAATCTAAATTCAAACTTTGAGCAACTGGCTAGCACCTAAGGTTAACTGGTCCCAATTAGACACATGTGTTTGTGGCCCTCTCCAGTTTTTTTTTATACTCATAAACAAAAGAATTTCTTTTAAATGACCCTTAGATACTAAGTCATGCAGATGAAGGCCCTTAGCTGTAAACATGTGTGGATTACATTTCTTTCAGGTGGTAAAAATTATAGAAAAACTATTACATTTTGACTAATCCATTTAGCATTTGGAAGAAGAAACCCAAACCCACCATGAGTTCATGGCTGGGCCTAAAGTAAAAAGTTGTTGTTACTTTACCTTGTGCAGCAATAAATTTGTTCTTTTCTTGGTAGCCCTGGGGGGTGGGAGAAAAAGAAAGTGAAGATCAAAAAAGTATATGACTGAAATTCTCTAGTCTGACTCTTAACAAGTTAACAGAGCCTCCCTTGTGCAAAAAATCCAGGCACTTAGCAAGAATTTCTAGCCTAGAAATTCCCAAGGGATTAGCTTTGGAACTAGGAATGACAAATTACAAAACTCAAATGTCCTAGGTAGTTTTCTCAAAGTGAACTACTAATAAATATTGTATAAGAATATCCAAACACCAACTCCTACTCTAGACCATGTTTCTGATACTGTACTGGGAGCCATCAATGCAAGTTTCAGTGTCTAAGAATCTTCTAGGCAGAAGCCTATGTGATGATTCTAGGTATGAAACTGGGCTCACTTTAGGAAGGACAAAGGGTTATTTTCCTAAGGATGCTTTACTCAGGTACAAAACTTTCTTGGAATAGCATGTGGGTATGCTGGAACAGCTCTCAAAATTTGACAAGAAACTTCTACATCATAGGCATGATGCTAGAAGGGGGACAAGAAACAGAAGGGCCTGAGGGTACCACTCAATATATAAGGAGTCTCTAAAAAACTGACATTTGGTAGTAACTTTCTGGTCTTTACTGTTCTAGTTATGTGTCTTTTCAACCTCATTGTTTAAATGTAATGTTCACTTGAGAAGTCCTAGGTAAATGAGAATCGTTTGCTTCAAGTGTTGTGTATCACCCTCTGGCCTTGTCAGGCAGCAGTGAGACAGGGAACATGAGAGGCAGCTTCATCTACAGCAGCCACATCAAGTTGACAATGTGACATGAGAGGCAGCTTCATCTCTAGGAGCCACACCAAGGTGATAATGTGAAATGCAGAGCTATAGGCAATGACCAAAGAAAGTGGCCTATATCTGAGAAGCAATTTCTATTCCAGTTCCAACAAGAGCAGGGCAGGGTGGCTTCCCAACACAGAAGGAGAAAGCTTTTCAGTCTCAGAGATGAGCCTGTTTAGAGTCAGCAACAGGAATTTAAGTTTTAGCATATGTTTTTTAAGTCATTAGAAGATGGAAATTGAGACAGCTTTAATTCAGGATGCCAAATTCTGCTTATAGTTCTAAACTTATAATTAAAACTGAGAAGCTCTTTGTTAAGTACATCATGTTCCTGCTCCATGAGAAGTCACTGCTAAATCCTCATCAGAGTGTGTGGGCCATGAACAGCTTGAAAGCTGTTGGAAGCTTTTGGAAGACCCCCTCCCCACTTCCCAAACTGCTCCTGCCTCTCCTTTGCCCTCATGAAAGCATGCCTATTTAGAGATGTGGTGGCACTGCTTAACCAATATAGTGTAACGAAACCGTCCTTGTGTCATGTTCCAGGGAAGGATGAAACGCGGTTCCCTGGCTCCTAAGATGTCTCTGGATTCTGAAAATTGAATCCCAGCTGGCTGAAAGTGGTAGCTACATTCCTACCAGTAAAAAGAAACACTCCTAAAGACCCTATATAAAACATGTACTTTTAGATGTCTAAAAACGAGTTGAATAAACTGGTTCTTCCTAAGACTCTAGGCTGAAGTCCACCTGCCATCTGTGACATTGCCTGTTTTATCTCCTCCTGTGACATGTTAGGTTAGCTAACCTTTGTGTTTTCCAAACTACAGACCCCCCACCACCCGCTGCCTATCACCATCACTCCATGGTGCCACTGTTACCACTTCTCTTCAAGATCTATATGTGATGTTAGTTCTCTGCAAAAAGGGCTTAGTAAGTGGTTACCAGAGGTGGGAATGGGAAGAAACTGTATAGAGACACGTAGGCTCTTCTTCTTCTTTTTTTTTTTTTTTTTGTGGTTTTTGTCCAGGGCTGGGTTTGAACTTGCTACCTCTGGCATATGGGGTCAGCACCCTACTCCTTTGAGCCACAGGTGCCACCCAAGACACATAGGTTCTTGTTAGGGTGAGCCTTGTTAGGGTGAGCAACATGTTATAAAACTAAAAGAGTAATAGCTAAAGAGTATAGTTTCTTTTTTGAGGGGATGAAATGTTCTAAATTGATGATGGTTGCACATATCTATAAATATACTAAAAAGCAATGAATTATAAACGTTGGGTGAAATATATGGCATGTGAATTATATCTCAAGATTGTTAGAAGATGTTCTAAAACAATTACGGTGATGGCTATATAACTTAGTAAATTTACCATAAACCGTTGCATTCTATCTTTAAAATGGGAGAAGTATACGTTCTATTAATTATACTTCAGTAAAGTTAAGGGAAAAAATCATTTGAAAGTGTGACTAGCAGCTTGAAAGAGGATCAAAAAATGGCCTTTGAATTTGCTTTAGCATAGGACAATATCTGCCCTACAGACCAAGATCCTTCCTTCCCCCTGGATCGTCAACCTGCACTTACCCTGTTAGTCACCAAACCTTTCCTCAGCACTATACTCTCTGCTTCTCAGATGTTCTCCCCTCTTGGTTTCCTCCTGTCTCACCCATACACATACACACATACCCTTTTCATTCTATTTCTGTCTCCCATTGCCCAGGAACTTTCTTTTTTTTTTTTTTTGAGACAGAGCCTCAAGTTGTCACCCTGGATAGAGTGCCGTAGCATCACAGCTCACAGCAACCTCCAATTCTTGGGCTCAAGCGAGTCTCTTGCCTCCGCCTCCCAAGTAGCTGGGACCACAGGCGCCTGCCACAACGCCGGGCCATTTTTTTGTTGCAGCCGTCATTGTTGTTTGGCGGGCCGGGCTGGATTTGAACCTGCCAGCTCAGGTGTACATGGCTGGCGCCTTAGCCCGCTGAGCCACAGGCGCCGAGCCATGCCTAGCTATTTTTAGAGACGAGGTGTTGCTCTGGTGAGTTCAGGTGATTCACACACCTCGGTCTCCCAAGTGCTGGGATTATAGGTATGAGCCACCATACCCATAAGCTTGACTTTCTTACAGCAGTGATTTTCAGCCTGTGTACTTTCTATACTGGTGTGCCATGAGAAGATCTTAGGTATGCTTTCATCTATACTGGTGTGCCATGAGAAGATCTTAGGTGTGCTTTCAACATTTTTTTTTTTTTTTGCAGTTTTTGGCCAGGGCCGGGTTTGAACCCCACCACCTCCAGTATATAGGGCCAGCCCTCTACTCCTTTGGGCCACAGGTGCTGCCTTGGTTTCAACATTTTAAAAGATAATTAAATTATTTCCAAATTAAAACTCTTTTTATTTTGAGCAACAGAATTTAAGTGTGTTGTAGAATTTTAACTACAGGTTTAAGTGTGTTGTGAGATAAAAAAAGTTGAAAAGCATTATTACAGAGGCTGGGAAATGAAAAGCTAAATTTCCTAGACTCCTTTGCAGCTCAGTTCTTTATAAGATCTAGCTTTTTTTTCTAGCAGATGCTCCCAATGAAGACTGGGGTAGAAGCAAGCAATGTGAGATGGCAACTGTGTTAGAAACCTAGTCTTTAGGCTTGATAGCAGAAATGTTCAGTTGTTCCGTAGCACCTCCTAAGTTTCACTGTGACAGTCATATAATGCAGTTGCACACTCCTATAGCTGCTCTGTTCCTTGCTGAGCAGCACCTAGATTGGTTCATAGCCCTTCCATAGGCTTTGTAAGCTATCTAATTTCTTATAATAAACTCCCTTCTGCTTAAAAGAGTGGAAAAACTCTGGTCTGCAACCAAGAACCGCAATGGACACACATGACATTCCAAGATCAAATCTCACATCAAACCTTTTAACCTGACTGGATGTTTCTAGTCTGTGACTTTGCTCATGTTTCTCCTCTGCTTTGAAGTTTCCACCCATCTTTCTTCTGAACTCTGATTCACCCTTCAATTCTGAGCTCTACTGGATTACCAGGTTGGGCTGAATGGTTTTTCTCTGAACTTTACAGAACCTGGTTCCCTCCTTTGCACTGACAGCACATTACAGGGAATGTTCTACCTACCTGTGTTATACCAGGGACCAGATCTTATCACTGTAACCTTTAAGCACACAGCAGGTACTCAAAAAATGTTGGCTGAGTTTAATAAACCGTGAAGTCTAAGTCTTCTTTAATCCCTGCTTTCTAACTCATGGTTAACCACAGGTTTTTTCCTGCTTTTCTATCCTCACTGAGTTCATAAGATCCTTGATTTAATTCTCTTCCCCTAAACTCTCATTCCAGCTATTAATAACTCACTAACAACCATCAAGGCATTAGAAGATGCCCTACTGTAAGCTCCAACTAAGCATGGTCAAGGGAGAAGACTGGTTTCTATTGTGCTATTACCACAAATAGCCCCTCAACTTACTGGCTTATCAGCCTTAACATCCAACTAATTTTTTTTTTCTATTTTCATCTTCAATGAGGAAAGAGGGCTAGTACAGTGGCTCATGCCTATAGTCCTAGCACTTTGGGAGGCTTTGGGAGGCTGAAGTTCACTTGAGGCCAATAATTTGAGGCCAGCCTGAGCAACATAACAAGACCTCATCTTTACAAAAAATACAAAAATCAGCCAGGTGTGGTAGTAGGAGCCTGCAGTCCCAGTTATTCAGGAAGCTAGCCCAGGAGTTTGAGGCTGCCATGATGATGCCATGATCTTGAAAAACAGAAACAAATAATGTAGGAAGGTGTTAAGCTGGTTATGGTGGCAGATGCTGATTACTAACTCAAAAGCCATTCCTCCCCTTTCTTCTTTTTTCCTTGCCATCAGAACCATAATTTTGTTTGGACACTAATCTTCCATTGGCTTGGCAGGTGACCATCCCCCAGCCTCAGAGGGATAAATCATATTAATTTTCAATGCCCTTGCCAGTGGGTGGAGAGAGGGTATAAACATATGATCTAATCCTAGGCTGTTGCTGGCCCTGAAGGACAGTGTGGTGGAGAGGATTCTGTGAAAAGTCTTGCTCTCCAATAAAGAAAAAAGCACTGACAGAAATGCTCCTCTTCTGTGCTGGATGCTGTGTTTACAAGGAATGCTTGGAACTGTTGCAGCCATCTTACAACCCTGTGACATTGCTGACAGGCTGAGGGTATGTGAATAGGAAGGTGGAAGAATGTGAGTTCTCAATGATGTCACTGAGTCATGGTATCAGGCAACGCTAGAACTGGCCTAAATTGGCCTCCATATTATATGAGAAAAATAAACGTTCTTATCTAGATAAATTTTAGTTGAGTATTTTCTGACCTGCAACTGGACATAGTTTACTAAACTCTTCTGTATAACATCAAAGTCAACTTGTTCCATCCAACTTCATCATTATTTCTGACATAAGTCCTAGGAATCCCTCTGATTACTAACTAGCTTTTCCACTTTCCTCATCTACTGCAGCAATTATTTGTCTAATCAGGATCCTTTTCCTTCCAACTATAAATATGTGACTATCACTATTAAACATGTATACAGGAATCCACTCCAGTGAGACTGTCTGGACATGAGGCATTTCTGAAATCCATCTAATAGCCTATTTTGGGGGGTTACAACCTTCCTGTTCTTCCATCTTTTACCTTTTCTTATACTGCTCTTTCACTTTCTTAAGAGTTCCAATTCCTTGATCCCACCACCTCTTCTTAGTATACCGGTTTGTTTCTAATACTTCTTTTCTCTACTAAAACTGAGCCCTTGGTTCCCAAAGCAGCAATTGGTCTCCTGTCCTACACACCACGTGTTCTGAACATTATCACCAATTCCAGGGTGCAGCTGGATAAAATTACACAAGTGAGGCTGCACACCCATCAGTGACTTCACATGGAAGGCAGATAGCCCTCTGGGCAGCTAGACATACTCTTTTTCTCTTCAGTATCCTGTGTCATGATTCTCAGAAGCAGTTCCAAACATCACAGTCTCATCTCCTTTCTTTCAGCAGATAACCAGGACTTTACTTAATAGGAAAAAAAGACGAGTTCCCCCAACTTGTTTTACCCATATTTTCAAATCCTCTCTATCTCTTCTATCCCCTTCTTTACCATTAATCTCAGAGGGAGAAACGTGCCTTTTATATTCACACTAACCTCTCCAACAGTATTTTTTCCCCTAGTAATAAAATATAGCATAAAATTTATAATTTCATACCCTATCCCCACTTTTGGAGATAAGGTCTCTGTCATCTGGGCTAGAGTACTATGGCATCATCATAGCTCCCTGCAACTTCTAACTCCTGGGCTCAAACAATCCTCCTGCCTCATCCTCCCAAGTAACTGGGACTACAGACATGCATGACCATACCTGACTAATTTTTTTTATTTTTATAGAAACTGGGTCTTCCTCTTATTCAGGCTAATCTCAAACTCCTGGCCCCAAGAAATTCTCCTGCCTCAGCCTCCAAATGTGCTAGGATTATAGGTGTGAGCCACGGCACTTAACCAATTTTAAGTGTACAGTTTTAGCCAATTTTAGGTGTACAGTTCTATAGCACTAGATACAGTCACACTGCTGTGCAACCATTACTACCATCCATCTCCAGAACTTTTTCATCTTTGCCAATTGAAACTTCATATCCATTAAACACTAATTTCTTACATTCCTCCCTTCTCTTGGTCCCTGGCAACCACTATTCTACTTTCTGTCTCTATAAATTTGACTACGCTAGTATGTAAATATGCTCTATATTCTATGTGTCGAATCACACATCAGTTTTACCTTTTTGTGACTGGCTTATTTTACTTAGTACAGTATCTTTTGGATTCTTCTACGTTGCAGCGTGTCTCAGAATGTGCTCATTTTAAAGGCTAAGTAATATTCCATTGTATGTATATGCCACATTTTATTTATCCATTCATCTGTCAATGGACACTTGGGTCGCTTCTACCTTCTGGCTACCATGAACAATGCTGCTATTAAAATCGGTGAGCAAATTCCAGCAGTAAGGTTCTCCTTATGCAGCCTGCATCAGGAGTCAGGCTTGCTTTTGCTAGCTTTCTCTCTTTCTGTTTTTTGTTCAAACTCTACGAGTTCCTTCCCCATAGCCTATAAACCATATTCAACTCTTTCAGGTCACCTCTATAAACATTCTCTAAATCATCCTATAAAAAACAAACAAATCCCCAAACTTTGTAGCAGCAAAATTCACAATCACAGATATGTGGAAATAACTCAAGTATCCACCAGTACATGAATGGATTAATAAAATAAATAGCAATCTAGTATTTTTTTGGACAATCTGGAGGGAGCTGAAAACCATTCTTCAAAGAGAAAAACTGCAAGAATGGAGAAATGAAACATATGTACTCAATGCCAAATTGAAACTAACCGATCAACACATAAGTATACATATGGATACATAAATCTTAATCAAGCTGGAAGTGGAGAAGTGGATGGGTAAATTGACACTTATCAGGACACACTATCTGGGTAAAGGGCACACTGACACATGATTTTGACTCAATCTGTATAAAAACAAAGTACATAAACAAAGTATCTGTACTCTCTAAATCCTGAAATTAAAAAAAACCTTCCTCCCAATGTCAGCTCTTCCCTCAGGATGTAGACTTGACTAACCACACTTAACATGGTGTCAGATATATTTATTTGTTCTCTCTCTCTCTCTCTCACACACACACACACACTTATTTTTCCTGCTTGGCCTCCCAAGTAGCTGGGAATATAGGTGTGTGCCATCATGCCTGGCTAATTTTTATATTTTTCATAGAGAGATCTTGCTAAGTTGCAGGCTGGTCTTGGGCCCTTGGCCTCCAGATATCCTCCTGCCTCAGCCTTGCCAAATGCTGGGATTACAGGTATGGGGATTGCCTCCCAAGTATCTGGGATTATAAGCAGGAGCCACCATGTCTAGCTTATTTTTACTATTGAGGACAAGGACTAGTTTTGTTTATAGTTATTTGAATCTGTTCAAAAAAGGATTCACTGACTCTTATAGAAAAACAAATATTTAGATTATGATTTCAACATGGGAAACCTTTGGGAATGATGACAGGTTAAAAATCAGACTCCTCAGGGAAAAAAATGGAATGGTAAATATTCCTCCTTATGCACAGCTGGGAAGGAGCCAATAGACAGCAGTCAATGTTCATTTGGGGAAGATAATGTGACAAGCACCAGTTTCTTACATTGATGAATGAAGCATTGATGTAATCAGAATCTGGAACTCCTTCAACTGGTGTCAGGTGGACTCTAGAGTGGTCATCTAGGAAAAAATTCAACAATTAATATTTTAATAAAATCCAATTTTATTTCTTAGTTTTCCTGATATAACCAGGATAGTTGATACATCTGTGTCTATGTGTACAAAGACACACATATATAAAGAAATCACACTTTAACACTATTTGTAACAGCAAAGATTTGGAACACCTCAACTATCATTAGGAGACTGGTTAAATAAAAATATATCCACAATATGAAATACTAAGTAGTTGATAAAAAGGAAATTTTTTCTTGACAATAAACTGACAATTCTACTAAAATAAAAATGTCAGAGCAACATGTATATCAATAATATAAAAAAATTAATATTCATACATACACCCCTCATCCATATATCTGTACACAAATAAGATGACAGAAGTATCTGTATATACCCAGTGTAGTGACTGCTATAATTTTTTTGGTCCTATACTTCACTAAAAAAAAAAAAGAATGACATCTTTGATATTTGCTCATTTATTGATAAATTATGCACATGTACCAATATATCATGTACCCCAAAATATAAAATTTTTGAAGGATGAATTAAAAAAATATAAAAGTAAAGTGAAGTTCTAGCTGGGTGCAGTGGCTCACGCCTTAATCCTAGCACTCTAGGAGGCTGAGGCAGGAAGATCACTAGAGCTTAGGAGCTGGAGAACAGCCTGAGCAAGAGATCCTGTCTCTACTAAAAATAGAAAAATTTGCTGGATGTGGTGGCGCGTGCCTGTTGTCCTAGCTACTCAGGAGGACTGCTTGCATACTCAGGAGTTTGAGGTTGCTGTAAATTAGGCTAACACCATGGTATTCCAGCCTAGGTGACAGAGCAAGATTCTGTCTCGAAAAATAAACAAACAAACAAATTGACGTTCACACATCTTCCTCTCACATCCCACTAAATTCTACATATCCCCATCCTGGAGACCACTAGTCTAGAAAAATGTCGTTACGTTACATAGATCAACTGATCAGCGATAGGTAACTCTGGGAAGAGGTTATAAAGAGAACTCCTATTGGAATTTCTTTTTCTTTTAATGAACACTATAAAAAACCACTACCACCACAACCTGCTTCCTGGTTGGTCCTAGTGCAACTGTTCTCCCTGGCCTACTAGCAACTTTAGGTCAGGCACAAAAATCCTGATCAACCACCTAATTGACTCTGTGACGATGGGGGACCACCTTTGGAACAATAAAGTCCCTTTCAGCCCAAAGGTTTGACCCTGTTCTTATTACCACCTGACCAATGGCAAGATTCTTTCTATTCTCAGAAAATCTGGCAGGAAATGCAATTTCAGGGTTACATCCCAAGAAACACTATGAACACTCACAAGGCAAGATGTTAACATATCGATTTTTTTCCTTGTTTTCCTCTTTGGAGGCAGCCTCACAGGTAGCCTGGATAGGACAAGCAGGGAGAGCCTGAAAGATTAAGAGAAATTAGATGAGTTATTAGTAGATAGAAATACCAAATATGCAAACTCCTGTATCAAACCCTGACCTGCCAGCAAATTCCACCTTTTCTTAGGGGGGGAAACATGGGGCCAGGTGAATATTTGCAGCCTGACACAGAGAATGCACTTCTCCCTTATACAGCCACAAGCTCCATAGAGTTCAACAAGAATACCCAGGAGGCAGAATGCCTTTCCTGTTACTATAAGCACAGCATTCTGTTTTTATAATTACTGCGTGGTTAGAAGCCCATTACAATGCCTGTCAAAATGGACCATCCAAGTACATTAGAGTGGGGACATAACTGATGAAATGGCCAATTTATCTTCATGCTAACCACCCCACAAAAATGATGTACATGTCAGAGCGAACCAGATGAATCTTCTGGTTGGTGAGGGAGGGTGTTAGGCAGCTCTAGATGGTCAGCTGAATTTAGCTCTCCCTAGGGATCTAACAAGGGGGCAAGGCGCCCCAGCCTCTAGCATCATGTGGCAAAAAAGCAAGGATTGGTGGGTGAGTAAGAGGGCATTTACATGGATGTAGCAGTTAGGAAGAAGATTTGGGTGAAGTGACATTAAGTTTGTGGCACTTTGGAATAGAAGTAAATTAGTGTGGGTAGGTATGTGGACAAGCATAACATGGTTTGACATGAGACAGTCTGGGCAACTTGAACAAATCTGTTATCTCACATGTGGCACAAAACATGCTTTCCAGAAATGTGTTGTATGAGAGTGGGAAGCTAAGTTTTTTTACTTCAGCTGTTCTCCTTTTACATGTTTCATCTATTCAAAAGTAAGAAGGTAAAAAGGAAAACATCTTAAAATTCTAACACTTATTCCAAATAAGTGATATGGAAATACATTTTATGAGCCTTAAAAATATTCATACTTCTTGACCTCATAACGTCTTTCTTTGAATCTATCTTAAGGAAATGAAAATCTCAAATTAATTACTTCATATTATTTAGAAAGACCTCAAATTGAGGACAACCTTAGTATTCAGCAGTAGGAGAACAGGTAAGTAAATTATGGTTTATATATTACTTTTCACTCATTCTGTCAATAAATACATTATATACCTTTTAGGCACCAGGCTAGGTACAGAGCAAAAAGTGGTAAGTCAAACATATATATTGTTCCTGCCCTCATGGGTAATACCAACTTGCGGGTGAGAAGCAAACATTAAACAGATAAAACAAATAAATAAATAATTACATATCACAATAAAGGCAATGAAAGAAGAGAATGCTAGATGATGCTAAAGATGAAGTAAAACAAAGGACCAAATTAGATGAGGAAGGACAAGTGTGGAAGACAGTATTCCAGCCACAGAAAACAGCATCTGTGATAACTCAGAGGCAGAAGGTTTAGCTGTGTAAGAAACCAAAAGGTCAGTGAGGGAATGTGTCATTGAGCCAGAAGGTGAGGCTAGGAGGTGAGGGATGGCATAAGGAAGTAGGAGCAGATGAGCTTGATAAAGTCAGATCCTTCATTTTCATGTGGGTTATTGAAAAGGGAGTTTGGATTTATTTTAAATCCATGAGGAAACCACTGAGATTTTGTATGTGTAATCCATTTTACTATTAAAGAATCACTCTAGTTATTGTGTGGAAAATGGATGAGAGGGAGGCAAGAACAGAAGTATAGAATGGAAGCATGGAAAGATGATGGTACTAGGAAATGGACCTATTTGAGATACACACTAGAATCAGAATTACTAAATTTGAAGATGAAATGAAGGGAAGGTGGATTGAAAGGAGAAAGAGACAGGAATGAAGAATGATTCTCAGGTTTCTGGCTTTGATGATGATGATGATGATGATAATGATAAATTAAATAGAGGAAATGCCCAAAGTGAACTGGTTTTGCCAGATGGAAGCAAATATATTTCTTGGGAACTAGCATACAGTGGTAGGAGAAATTAAAGTGAAAGACCCAAATAAGGGGAATTGGTCTTACAGTCCATCCACTATCACCTACTCAAGAGATTTTCCTCCCAGTTCTTGGGAGGCTGAGGTGGATGGAGTGCCTGAGCTCACAGGTTTGAGACCAGCTTGAGTCAGAACGCGACTCCGTCTCTAAAAAATAGCCAGGTGTCGTGGCGGGTGACTGTAGTCCCAGCTACTAGGGAGGCTAAGGTAAGATCACTTGAACCCAAGAGTTTGAGGTTGCTGTGAGCTAAGGCACTCTACCAATGGTGACCAGGTGAGAGTCTGTCTAAAAAAAAAAAAAAAGAGAGAGAGAGAGATTTTTCTTTCAGAGTTACCCTGGGGGTTCCACACATTATTTTACTAAGAGAGGAAATTCCCTTTGATACTATACTATGAACATAAAAGGGAGAAAAAGTTTCCTGGGTTGGGCTCTCTGCACACAGAACAGAGGTCATACTTAAAGATTAATTTCCCAATTCACCCACTGTTTGTCTTCTCTTCCCTCACATAGACTAGATTTCCCCAGTTTCTGTCCCTGACCCCAGTACAGGGTAGGATGAGACCCCAGGTTTTGAAGCCCTCATGAGTAATCCAAAGGCAACACTTTTCCTATATAGCCTTTCTCTAAAATGATGTAGAACTGAGGTAGTGCCAAGACAAAGTTGTTAACAGTCTTCAATACAGAAAGGTCAGGAAGGACAATGACTGCCACCTAACAGTCCTATCAGCATTTCTTGTTCCCTCAAGTCATAATAAAGAAAATTAAGTTTCTGGGTGAGTTAAAGCTCTTAAAAGTAAAGTTAGAAATAGGAGCCATTGCTTAACAAGAGAAAAGATAGGGTTTGCCCTGAGGAACATAAGGCTAGAGGCAAAGTTTCTCACACTGAAGAGCCCCAGTCAGAGATGAAAACTAGGGGAACTCTACATAGTTTCCACTCTGAAAAACAACAGAGCTGGGAAGGAGCAGATGAACTAGAAGCCTAAAAGATGCTACACTCTCTGGAAACACTAGGTGGCATCAAAACTATTTCATCTCTTGCTCAAGTCTTTTTTTTTTTTTTTGAGACAGAGCCTCAAGCTGTCACCCTGGGTAAGAGTGCCATGCATCACAGCTCACAGCAACCTCCAATTTCTGGGCTCAAGCGAGTCTCTTGCCTCCGCCTCCCAAGTAGCTGGGACTACAGGCGCCCGCCACAACGCCTGGCCATATTTTGGCAGCAACCATCATTGTTGTTTGGTGGGCCCAGGCTGGATTCGAACCCACCAGCTCAGGTGTATGTGGCTCGCGCCTTAGCCTGTTGAGCCACAGGTGCTGAGCCTCTTGCTCAAGTCTTAACGGGAACCAAGGCTAAGTACTCATTTTTTAAAATACGCCAGTTTTAAAAAATCTTTCATATTTGTTTGTATTTATTCTTTAAAAGTATCCATCATTCAATTTAACTTAGAAGTTCTCTTTGGGCCCCTGTCCTCATATTTTCTTAATTTCCATTTTCACAGATAAACTTGGAATTTTATGTTTGTCATTACTTTGCTTTTATTTATTTGTACCCCATATATTTTGCTTTCTTAAAGAATATATTATTATTGCTCAGTTTATATTTTGATAAAAAACAAAACTGTGATCAAATGGTGAATTGCTCTTTTTTGCTCAACCTTATATTCTTAAGATTCATCCAGGATGCTTACTCATTTCAGCTACTTTGTAGGGCTCTATTTTGAGATATCAAAAATTAGTTATCCATTCTACTACTGATGAATATTTGGGTTGTTTACAGCCAACAGTCCTACTCTGAGCACAAATTTATGTGTGTTTCTCCTGTACATGTGCAAGAGTTGTGGGGTATGAGGATCAAACTTTACTAGACAAGGCCAAATTATTTTTCAAAGCAGTTGTCTCAATTTATACTTCCACCAACATACAGTGTTCCAGTTGTTCTGTATCCTCAATATTTGACACTGTCAGACTTTATATGTACTAAATGTAATTTTAATTTACATTTCTCTGATTAGTAGAGGTTCATCATCTTCCTACAGTTTTCTGGTCAAAAGGCTTTCCTCTTCTGTGAAGTACCTAGTCAAATGTTTCCCCTGCTGTTCTACTGAATTACTTGTTTATTTTCATATAAATCTGTAAGAATTCTTCACATATTCTATACCTGTCCTTTATCAGTTACCTATGTTACAAATATCTTTTACCAAGTTTCTGGTCTACCCTTTCATTTTCTTTACAGGTACCTATTTATGAACAGAATCTTTGAATTTTCCTGTAGTCAAATTCATTCATCTCAGTCTCAAGAAATCCTTTCCTACTGTGAGATCATATTTTACTGTATCATTGTGTCTACATTTTATTATTTTGTCCTTTAAATTTCAGTGTTTTTACCAACTAGAAATGATTTGTGTTTGGAATGAGACAAGCATTCAATTTCATGTATTCCCACAGGGTTGCCCAATGGTCCCAAGCACTATTTCTTATAAAGACCATCCTTTCCCCACCCAAACTACAACAGCAATTCTGTCATTAATAAATAAGTTTCCACTTACATATGGATCTGCTTCTGGGCTCTCTATCTTATCCCAATGGTCAACCTGTCTATATCAGAGCCAATACAAAACTGTCTTCAAATTACTAAAATTTTATAATCTCTTTATAGCTGGTAAGGCAGGTCTCCTCACCTTGTTCTTCTTCTTCAGGAATGTCTTGGCTATTCTTGATCTTTTCTCCTCCATATAAATTTTAGAATCAGCTTGTCAAGTTCCACAAAAAACCTGTTGGGATTTTTATTGGAATTGCATTGAATCTACATATCACTTTGAGGAGAATTGACATCTTTACAATATTGAGTCTCCTAATTCATTGATCCTATCTCTTCACTAATTTAAACTATTTTCCTTTTTCAAACATTTGTATAATTTTCTCTAAATATTTTAAAAATACTCATCCCTAGGTACTTTATATTCTGAATGCTACTGTAAATGGCATCTTTTACAAGATATTATTAGATTTTCCATTTGTGGTCTAGCATAGAAATGCATTAAATTTTTATCTGCCTTTGTATCTAGCAACCTTGCTAAAATAACTTTTTAATTCTAATAATTTATCTGATTAGTTTCTGAATTTTCCTGAGGACAATATTTTCCTATGTGAAAAATTCCTATTTTGTCTCTTCCTTTGCATTCCTTATCCCTTTCATTTCTTTCCTTGCCTCACTGAACTGCCTTGACCTCCAGTATAGGACTGAATCTCATTCATTTTTAAGTTTGAATTCCCTTTCTGTATTATCACCTTATAGTCACCAGTGCCTGAAACACTGCAGGGATGGGAAATTTGCTACTTTCCAAGGTAGTTCTTGGAACAGTTCTGTTTAAAAGGATCCAACATCTGGATACACAATTTCTTTTGCATTTCACTTGTACTAAGTAGTGTAAAACAAAGATGTTGGCTGGACTCTTCTGGGCCCCTCGCAAAGCTTGAACCCAACTCTTTGGATTGTAGAATTTTGAAGTTCTTGCCACAGTTCCTGCTAATTCCCATAGAATTGGGGCTCTGATTCATTTATTTTGAGACAACTCATCAATGCAGAGGCTCTTTCATTTCTGCCTCAACTCAGGTACCACACTCAGACCCATCACCAGATTACATACATATACACACACATCTTCTCCACCTGGCAATCCAAGGATTAACTGTGTAATTAAAGACGTGAGGTTCTGATGAAGGAGGTCCCATCTCACAATGCACGGATTCTGCTGTCTTACTGCTCTACCTTCTCCCTGTCTTCTCTTTCTCTCTCCTATACCTTTTCTCTTAGTAGCTAACAAATTGTATCTCCTCTCCCCCACACCTTTTTAACCTTGAGCCTGCTTTAGGGACCTCAATGACTGGCTTCTCCAAGTGTTTCATTTAATAAATTTAATAACTCCTCCAAAGACAAATGCTGGTAAGTAAAAAAAGTTCCAGTTTGTTACCAGGATGAAAGCCACAACCTGGAACTTGCAATCATGGTGGGCATTCATAGACATGCTACGAAGTCTCCTTTCAACCAAACATCTGAAAACAGTTGTTATATCCTATGCCTATTGTTCCTTTAGCTGTTCACCCTCATGGTCTACTTTCTTTCCAGAAGAACATCCCATTTGATGATACCCCTTTTCACAGCGACCCGACCACAAGATTCCTGGCACAGTTCAAACTAGGGATGATGCTTCTTTACTCTAGAGGAATGATTTTCAACCAGTATGCCATGAGAGGATTTTAGGTGTCCTGCTGAAAAAAAATTATTATTTTTTGGTAGATAGAGTCTTACTTTATCACCCTGGGTAGAGTGCTATGACGTCACACTGCTCATAGCAACCTCCAACTCCTGGGCTTAGGCGATTCTCCTGCCTCAGCCTCCCGAGCAGCTGGGACTACAGGCTCCGGCCACAATGCCCAGCCTTTTTCTTTTTGCATTTCAGCCGTGGCTGGGCTTGAACCCGCCACCCTTGGTATATGGGGCCAGCACCCTATCACTGAGCCACAGGTGCCGCCCCATACTGCAAAAATTTTAAAGACCATTACTTAATAATTAAGTTATTTTTGAAATAAGTCCAAAGCACAGTCGAGATATATATATACGAAAGGTCTTTATTGGCGGGGGAAGGAGGAGGGGAGAGAGAGAGAAACGGATGAAGAGAGGACAGGAGACAGAAGGGGGAAGAAAGAGAGAGGAGAGGAGAAGAGACACACACAGGGGATAGGAGAGGAGAGAGAGAGAGCCAATATATATTTTTTAAGAGACAGAGTCAGAGTCTCACTTTGTCACCCTCGGGTAAAGTACCGCAGCGTCACAACTCATAGCAACCTCCAGCTCTTGGGATTAGGTGATTCTCTTGCCTCAGGTTCCTGAGGAGCTGGGACTACAGGCGCCTGCCACAATGCCTGGCTATTTTTTTTGTTGCAGTTTGGCCGGGGATGGGTTCGAACCCACCACCCTCAGTATATGGGGCCGGTGCTCTACTCACTGAGCCACAGGTGCCATCCCAGTATATTTTATTTTTTTAATCTCCTCTTTTTTTGACCAACATAATTTAAGTGTACCACAGAAGTTTAACTATAGGTTCAAGTATGCTGTGAGATAAAAAAAAGGTTGAAAAGCACTGCTATACATGCTATATATCTGTTAAAGCATATTAGGGTGCCTTAGATTGTTTCCCATATTTTAAGAAAGGGAAAAAAACCCTCTGCTTTAAAAACAAAAAAAATTTTTTTTTTGAGGCAGAGCCTCAAGTTGTCACCCTAAATAGAGTGCTGTGGCATCACAGCTCACAGTAACCTCTAATTCCTGGGTTCAAGCGAGTCTCTTGCCTCCGCCTCCCAAGTAGCTGGGACTATAGGCGCCTGTCACAACGCCCGGCCATTTTTTTTTTGGTTGCAGCCGTCATTGTTGTTTGGCAGTCCTGGGCTGGATTTGAACCCACCAGCTCAGATGTACGTGGCTGGCGCCTTAGCCCATTGAGCCACAGGCGCCAAGCCTAAAAAATATTATTTATTTGTTTGAGACAGAGCCTCAAGCTCTCACCCTGGATGGAGTGCTATGGCATCACAGCTCACAGCAACCTCCAATTCCCAGGCTCAAGCAAGTCTCCTGCCCCTGCCTCCCAAGTAGCTGGTACTACAGGCGCCTGCCACAACAAACGGCCATTTTTTGGTTGTAGCCACCATTGTTGTTTGGCGGGCCTGGGCTGGATTCGAACCCGCCACCTCAGGTGTACGTGGCTGGTGCCTTAGCCCGTTGAGCCATAGGCGCCGAGCCAATATTTTTAAAATGCTTGTTGTGGCTGGGTGTGGTAGCTCATGCCTGTAATCCTAGCACTCTGGGAGGCCGAGGTGGGTGGACTGCTTGAGCTCACGAGTTCAAGACTAGCCTAAGCAAAAGCGAGATCTGGTCTCTACTAAAAATAGAAAAACTTTAGACAAGATGATTGCTTGAGCCCAAGAGTTGGAGGTTGCTGTGAGCTATGATGCCATGGCACTCTACCCAGGGCAACAGCTTGAGATTGTCTCAAAAAAAAAAAAAAAAAAAGTGCTTATTGTAAAACAAAGTTCAGTAGGAAGAAGATTCCTAGAATATCTCTATCTTCCACCCCCTTTGTAGGCCACTGTTGACAGTTCACAATATTCTTCCAGACTTTCAAAAAAAGTATTAACAAAAATCATTTTATCATAAGGACATCTGCGTTAGATTTATCACAGTTCAATTTACAATTGCCAAGATGTGGAACTAAGCTAAATGCTCACCAACTAAGGAATGGATTAACAAATGTAGTATACATATACCATGGAATATTATTTGGCCATAAAAAGATGGAGACTTTACATCTTTTATATTAACCTAGATGGAGTAGGTTAATATACTTTCTTCTTAGTTAAGTATCATAAGAATGGAAAAGGAAGTATCCCATGTACTCAATACTAATAAGAAGCCAGCAGATGATCTGATATGTGCTCACATAAGAGAAAAGCTCAATTCAATTCAAGTTGGGGGGAAAAGAAGCAATTGGAAGGGAGAGTAAAAGAGGGAGGCAGATTGTTGTGTTCCTAGTTAATGTGCACAATGTAAGGATATATGGCACATCTCTTGGGATGTGGGACACAACTACAAGAGGGAGTCTACCTAACAAATGTAAATGTTGTAACCTAGTTGTTTGTATCCTCACATTAACCTGAAATAATATATATATATATATATATATATATATGAAAAAATAAGGCTGTGAAAAACAAAAAATAGTATTAACACACCCAAACACACATAGATAGATATACACTGATTTTTAAAAACAAAAATGTGATTATATCATCAATTTTTCTCTGCCATATTTTCTCATATAACAGTACGATTGGGAGACCTATGTAAATATATTTCTTTTAATGACAGTATAGGATTTCATAATGGATATAAGAAATCGTTTAATCATTCTATTTGATAAATACACATTTGCTTTTTATTTTCTTTGCTATTCTCTTGTTAACTTTGAACCTTACATAATGTTTGAATAATGCTATAATGAAAGCCCTTATATAAATACATACTTATGCACAAGGGTTTTTCTGTTAGATAGAGTCCCGGAAGCTAGGTCAGCTAGTATAAGCATTTAAATTTTAATTAATATTGACAAATCAGCCTTCCTATGCTATACCAATTTTAAACCCCCCAATCTGTATATAACAGTATCTGTTCCCCTATATTTTTGCCCACATTTAATATCAATCTTTTAAAATTTTCAAGTCCGATAGGTCCAAAATAATGTTTAGCTTTAATATATACTTCCCTGATTATTAAATAAGTTGATCTTTTCTGTGTTTATAGACCATTTGTATTTCTTCTGTAACTGTCAATTTTTCTAGTAGGTTGTTTACCTTTTCTTCACAGGTTTACAGAAGCTCTTTAAATAGTATAGAAAACGCTTTCTTTACCTCTGGTTATGTCCTGTGGCCACTTTTCTAATGGCATTATTTGTCATAGAGATGCTTAACATTTTAATATATGTATTATCTATCAATCTTTTCCATTCTGGTGTGTGACTCTTATAGTTAGCTTAGAAAGGCCTTCCCCATATGATGACTATAAAAATATTCTATGATAGTAGACACAAATTAGTGTGTTTTTCCTATGTGCCATTCCTCGTCTTCCCTCTCAGGGATTAGTGATCCAAGTCATATGAATGCAAAGAGTGGTATATGGGCATACTAGGCCAATTCAGATTCTCTTTCTCAGGATTTTGAAAACTAGGAAGCAACAGATCCTTTTCTAGGAGGGTCCCAGAGCCACCACAGCAGGACCTGCTTTGCCCAATGCTTGGTATTCCAAATCATCTTTTGATTCTAACTAGGTTCCCCAGTGTCTTCCTAAATGAAAAGTTCTGTTTATTTTTTGTTTAATTTAGTTGAATTGACTTCTCTTGTTAACTCTGAACCTTAAATGACATAGCAGTTAGTATCAGAGTGGGCTGTAATTGGGAGACTGTTGGGGGAATTGTGGGTAATGTGAGCTTGTTGCTAGGTTTAGATGGAAGGAAAGACTGTTAACCAATTTCCAGGATGGGAGAAAGCAAGCCACTCACAATTCATAGCTGTACAATTGCTATTTAGTCATTGTACCTAGGATGTATTCTAGCTGGTGGTAAAGGAGTGGGGGAGTCCCAATTAAATAAAAGATGAGAAATGTTGCAACCAAGAAGTAGAATTTACTTCTGAACTATAGTAAGTAACAAAACAAGAAAAAGCCCAGCTCCAACATTAAATGCTCTTCTCCAAATGATAACACAAGCCTCAGGGCTTTCTATGACTTATGTATGTATTTTGCTAAACCAACTGTCACAATTTCAGGATTTTGCCTGTTACTGAATTTTAATGCTGATAGAGTTCACTTCTTTTCTGGGGTGCCCATGTGAAAGATAAGGCTTTAAGTGAGACATCTGAAATGATTAAGAAAGGAAACTGAATACTTGGAGAAAGCTAACTTTCAAAATCCCTATAATGTTCCCTATTCAATCTTGCTTTCATGACGAAAACTGCTCCACCACCCAGGTCTCACTGCATATGGATAATCAGGATGAAAGCATAACACAATCTGGAAAATAAAATACATGAAAAAGCTAGAAAAGCTTATTTAATTAGGATACGGTCAAATGAACTTGTGCAGGCAGTAACAACTCAGGCAACAAGCCACAGTTCTAAGGCTGGGTTAGGGTACCTAGTGGAAACCTGGACTGAATGCTGGACTCATAGGTGATAATGAAAAGCCAGAAAATCTTGGCACAAAGTAGGGGAGATCAGAGTGGCATATGGACTCAAAGTCTCAACCTTTCCACTGATAACTTCAGTACATCCTTGACAGAATCCACAACATGTGCTTTGCTGGAGGGTGTGCACTGGTGAGGAAAGTGCTAGAATCTTTCAGAAGTGCTTTCTTGGTTATCCTCTGCACGGTTCTTGATCTTAAGAGGGTGGAAGGAGTATCCTTAGGACTCCCAAGTTTATGGCTGTCATTCACTGTGAAGCTCTCAATAATGAAAATGGAAGGTAGCTAGCCCAGGTCAGTTTAGGCAGCCTGCTAAAGACTACCAGCTAGAGAAAGAGCCCTTCTCATCCATCTTGTAGGCCTTGATCATTTCATAGACCCAGAACCCTTTAATAAAGGTAAGGCACCACCAAGGAAGAACCCTGCCACAGGACCTGAATGCCCATATATGTGCATAATCATTAACTTCTTTCCTTACCTTCCTCTAAAAATCTACAGACATTTACTATGGTAACTATGAACTGGTTAAAGGAAAATGCATCTTTTGGTGTCTACTGGGTTCTAGTCTGGAGCTAACTGATTACCAGTAAACAAGGATGTCACTGATAAGATTCCATGGGGCTTTGATATATTTGTAGAAAGGCTAAAAAGGAGAATAATAACGAAAAACACTAGGACATGGAGATAAGACTCTTAGCATAGTATTGGGCTCTAAAGTAGAGACTGTAAGCCTAACCATGAGGCACCAGGTACCCAAAGTACTTCAACTCCTTATCATAACCTAGATATTAAATGATCCAATAAGCCATAAATTTAGATATACTCAGCAGAATTCCACCAACTTAAAGTGATGGGTATAAAATGCCTGCCACACAGCCCATTCTCTCAATAGATGCTTCTGACTGCCTGTTGATACCAAAAGTTGACTGAAAAAAAAGTCCGGCCTGATATATGAATGGCCTGGTGAGACCTGCTATCTCAGGCTAGAAGTAGACTGCTATGGGGTAACCTACATAACCAATGGCCCTGAATGAGGACAAAACAGAAATCCTCTTAGTGAATAAAACTTCAAGTTATCATATTATCTTACTGGAGGTTCCCCAATCCCTGGGTAGTGGATAAGTGGAGCAAAACAGGAAACATTTATGCACCATGTGAGTGCTCACTGGATGGTATTCACTGTTAAGAACCCCAGGAGATGGTTAGCTCCTTCCCACTACCTCAATATTGCCCAGTGAGCTCATAAACATGGTGACCATGGTGGGACAGCAAAGGGCTCTCATCACAATATTGACCTGAATTTATGTCATGCCTTCAGGTTACCACCACCATCCAGGGATTCACCTGAATGCCTTATCGTGGGATCTCAAGGAATAATATTACCTTCAAACAAAACTTGGGGCAATGGGATCACAGACTCCATCACCCAGAAACAATTAGTATTGCAAATTATGAAAAAGTATAATGCCTATCACAGATCCAGATATAGTGCTGAGGATGAGGTGCTGCCTCGTATTGATACATGTTCTTGATCAATAAACATTAAACAAGCTTTTAACAAGCATTAAAAATAATGCAGTTTTTCCAGCAGCCAGAAAAAAGGGTCTCCTGCTTCAACTCTTTTTTCCCTTTTCCATCTATTCTCCGTTTTCTCAAAATGTAAATCTGACCTCATAACTCTCCACTTCTCTAAGCCCTTCAGTCGCTGAGCAGTTATCTACCCAGTAACTATTCTTCCTTCGTCAGAGCTTCTATTCTTCAGGCTTGTCCACCTATCCCCTACCCAATCCAGGAATAATAATCTGGATTGGTCCCAGTTAGCCATGATAACCTTATTTCTCCTTTGCTTATCATAAGGGAAGTCTCCAGAAGCTTCGGGGGAAATATTCCTAACAAAAGGAAGAAATGATTATTCTTTTCCCACTGCATCTTGTTAGAGCTTAATGTGATGCCTAGAACTGGGGCAGTGATTGTGGCATCATGAGAAGAAACAGCCTACAAGACAAGCTGACAATGGCTTAGTGGAAAGGTATGAAGGAAACCGATAGCTTAGCAATAATGAATTAACCAACTCTGGAATTGCTCCTCTATGTTCTGAAGTCCACTACCTTCTTTCTAATCATTACCATTTTAGATCAATCTGCCAACACTTCTGATCTTTTTTTGTGACTCACTCTGTTGCTCTGGGTAGTAGTGCTGTGGTGTCATCATAGTTCACAGCAACCTCAATCTCTTGGGCTGGCTAAGGCGATCCTCTTGCCTTAGCCTCCTGGGTAATTGGGACTAAAGGTACCTACCTCCATGCCCAGCTAGTTTTTCTATTTTTAGTAGAAATGGACAGCTTGCTCTTGCTCAGGCTGGTCTTGAACTTCTGAGCACAAGTAATCTACCCGCCTGGGTTTCCCAGAGTGTTAAGATTATAGGAGTGAGCCCCTGAACCCAGCCTGTGCTTCTGATCTTAACAACTGCTACAGCCTCTAACTCTACTTCCTGCCACTCTTCTAATTTCTCCATAGGTCTCCATATAGAAGCCCAGAGTCATCCTTCCAAAATACAAATCTGGTTGGTCCATGGCTTTCCACTTTTCTTATGAAAATCTCTAAGACCAATCATCTGGCCAACCTTCTTTATTTCATCTCCTTCTATTCCCTTGAATCTCTGCCCTTTAGCTACATACAGTCCTTCTTTAATTTTTTGAATGTGCTCTTCCTTTACCTACCCTCACTCCTGACAATTTGCTCCTGATACTTCCAGTGTCTAGAATGTCCCCCATTCACCTTTCCCTACCACCTTGTCTATGATTAGGTATCAATTAAAACAACACTTATTAAAAAGGTCTCCTGACCTAGGTTTAGAACTGGTAGGCTGGGATCACCAACTGGTGGTTTAAAAACATGTTCTACTGTAGGAATTATAAAAAATATGAATACTCAAAGTGAGACCTGTCTCTATTATCTGCTATGGTTCTCATTTGCCACAATGAGCTGCTCTTATGGTCCACTTTAGATACTCTGAAAGCCCTGTTCCAGATTCTAAAAGGCCATTTCCTAATATGGGATCCTACAACTATGCACCAGTCCTTTATATCCTGTATTGCTGTTTGCACTTAGTTATTTTTGTTCTTGTTTGTGGTGTTTCCCCACTAGACAGTGAGCTCCTTGAGAGTAGAAATTAGATCTATTTTTGCTTCCCATCATATTCCTGGCAATTAGAAAACTACGTGGCACATATTAGAAGCTTAAACAAAAAAGTAACAGATGTGATGATGGATGGATGGATGGATGGGTAGATTAGGAAACTGAGGTAAATCTTTTTTCATTTCTCATCCATGATCATACTGGAAGAGAATCCAATTAATTTGGTAAAAAATTTCTCACTTTTTCAACATCAGAAACCATTTTCTACCCCATCACTCAAAAGCTGCCTTCCCCCCAGCTAATACATTGCCCTCAACAAAGCACTCACATTAAATTCCTCTCTGAAGAGCTTATTGTCATCAGCCATTCTCCGGTTAATCTCCTCTTCCAGCTTGTCCACAGGCAGGGGTGGGTACTTCCTGTTGGTGCTTGGGGATCTGGCCAGAAGTGGCACACTTTGGGGCTCTGTAGTGCAGAAGGGGAAAAGAGGTCAGTGAGGTTCCCTGGGCACCCAGACCCTTTTCTTTTCTTTCTTTCTTTTTTTTTTTTTGGAGACAGAGCCTTAAGCTGTCACCCTAGATAGAGTGCCATGGCATCACAGCTCACAGTAACCTCCAATTCCTGGGCTCAAGTGAGTCTCTTGCCTCCGCCTCCCAAGTAGCTGGGACTACAGGTGCACGCCACAACGCCCGGCCATTTTTTGGTTGCAGCCATCATTGTTGTTTGGCTGGCCTGGGCTGGATTCGACCCCCGCCAGCTCAGGTGTATGTGGCTGGTGCCTTAGGCCGTTGAGCCACAGGCGCTGAGCCCCAGCCCCTTTTCTGGAGACTAATTGGAGATTCTATTTCATGGATCAAGCCTCCAAGATCTAGGACTGTTTTCTTCAAAAGTTTTTTTTTTTTCCTTTTTATAGCCTTGTTCTTTTAAAAGGATAAGGAAACCCCTAATTTCTTGATTTTCTTCCCCATGAGGGTTCCTCATGCCATTAAGGGATGCCTTACCCACATCCTCAGTGCGGCCATTGGATAAGCGGAAAGAATTGGAATGGCTCCCAGCTTGTTTGTATTTCTTAAACCTAACGAGAAAATGTTCATAGTGAAAAACGAAGCACAGAGAAGCAAGAGGCAAATCATTGGCTGTATATTCCTACTTATCAATACAGCCCTTCTAAATCTCCTTCATCAAACAATCAGCCTCTTTCAGAGAAAAGTCACACACATCCTGAGACAGCTCCATGCCATGGTGACTGAATACCTCAAGATGCTCCTGCTTACCCTCAGCATACTAGAATCTACCTCAGGTAACACCATCAGTATATTCTAGCTGGCATGGCTCCTCTGTGAAGCCCCAGTTCTAGGACCCACTGGAGAGCACTGCTACAACAAGGTGGAGAAAGGATAAGTGGAATACAGTAGGAGAGACAGGAAGATCTATATCAAACGAAAAGTTGCTGGTATTTCTTCAGTGCAGCCTAGGAGTCTCAGGGAGAAGCCCAAAGCTTCAGATTGAGTGGGCACAGGTCTGGCCACAAGTCTCCTGCAGAATGATGGGGACACATGCCAAATTGTAGGGGATACACAAGGTTCCCCTCTTTATCACTGCAGAAGAACAAGAGGGAGCACAGAACAGTTTGATAAGCGAAAGATAAGGCAGAGGTAGACCAATTATTAGGGCAGTAGCTTCAGCAGGACAAAAATAAATGCACCACCCTCATCTCTCCCTTGGGTTTTCCTTCCATGATTCTGCTCACTGTTTGAGCAGTAATGTCTAGAGGTGAAAGAAGGTGAGAGAGAGGAATCCTGTAACTCACATGGTTTAGCTCAGCATGCCAAGTTCAGAGGTCCCAGAAGGGCTTGGGGGACAGAGCCCCAACTAGAAATAAAGTACGTTTTTGTTGAGTGTATGATCTCACTGAGGCCCTTTTTAGTGGTTGCTTCAACAGGGCTGGAACTGATGAACCTGAAACATGTATTACTAATAAAACAGATTGCAGCTTCTTATCCCAACTTCAAAAACCACCCTTCTGGGCTTTATATTGAACTGCAGTTGATCTGGACTGGGCTTGGACAGATGGAAGCAAAAGGGAAGGTCTAGGGCTTAAGGAAGACAGAGCTTTTAAACCATTTCTAAGTAGAATTTTAATCTTGGCACTATCATGAGTCATTCCTCATTTACCCTATTCATTGTTCTTCTGGACTCTGTAGGTTTATTCAGACACTGGGGTATTCAAACTGTCTAAGCAGAAGTATTAACTTGCTTACCTTAACATGTACAGAACTATGATAATAAACACGATCACTAGCAGAGAAGACAGGGCCACCATCACTGCAATAATTGGTGTCTCGTCTGAAATCAAGAGAACAGAGTTAAGTCATTACCAAGTTGTGCAATGGAGGGCTCAAGTCAGCTGTTCAAGGAACACTCAGATGAGGAAAACAGGCTCATGCAGTGCTTCTGCAGATAGCAGGACATGGAAACACAGGGATAAGAGAGTGTGAGTGTATACTCCCTACTGCTCCCTCAGGCTACTGCAGTGGTGTATTCTTCCTTCATTCTCACCCTAACCTACTATGAACTACACAAGCAGTGTGAGTTTGAATTTATCATCACCATTTTCCTACCTATTGAAAAAGGGAACATGTTGCTCTCATGTAAAGGCCAATTCCATCACGTGTGCTCTGGATTATATCCATTTCTGTTATCTCAAGGATATGTTTTCCTTAGAAATGTTGCTCTTCTCACGATAGCCATCTAATTTGTTTTCTCTAATTCCTTACCTCTGCTTTCTCCTTAATTATTTGCTCTGTCACCCTCAGTGCTCTGTTTAAACTGCTCAGCCAGGAAACCAACAAATGGCATATTGCCAAATCCAATGGAGGCATTCCCACCCTCATCTGATTCAACCTCTTAGCAACATTTATTCAAAAAATATTTATGAACCAGCAACTGTATGCCAGGCACCATTCAAAATATTGGAAATGGAGAAGTGATCAAGCAGACAAGTAAAAGAAAGCTTACATTCTATAAGGAGGACAGTGTTCATAAACAAGCTAGTACTTAATTTCCAAGAACAGGTACAAAGGCCAGAGTGACATGAGATGCCAGGAAGGTGGGCAGGAACTAGCAGAGCTAGGGCTTTGTAGTTCATGGTAATGAGTGTGGCTTTAATTCCAAGTGTGATGAGAAACCCCATGTGATTGGAGGGCTCTGAACAAAGGAGAGATAAAACTGGATTTATACTCTTTTGAAAGATCAACTAAATTGACTCATAAGCAGCAGCATGAGGCGGGAGGTAATCAGGCAGAATTTGGTGTCATGGAAGCCAAGAACAGGGTTTTTCAAAAAGGGAGCAATCAACTCAGTCAAATAATGCCAACAGATTCAGTAGGAAGGGACAGAAGTAAAAAAAAAAAAAAATGGATTTGACAAGATGGCAGCTATTGGTGACCTTTTCAAGAGTGGTTTGAGTAGTGGGTGAAAAAGTCTAAATGGAGTGAATAAAAGATAGAGAAGAAAGTAAGATACTAACTCCTTTCATGAAGACTTTACTATAAAGGGATACAGAGGAAGAGTGGCAGCTGGAGGGAGATATGAGGTAGACAGTTGTTTTTTTGTTTCAAAGAGATGGGAGACATTATACTATGCCTCATTGTTTGATGAAGCATAGTATAATGCTTGATCATAGTATAATGTTGATGGCAAGTTTTAACATACTATGTAAGTGACTCTCATCTTAAAATGAGTGTTCAAACTGGTTGATCATTCTTTTTTGCAGTGAACCTATGCTTTAAAAGCTCCTTCCTCTTTGAAGCACTTCCCTCTCTCGCATTCTACTGCAGAGCAGCTTTCTCACTTTCCCTTGCTAGTAGTTCCTCTTCCAACATCAGACCCCTAAATGTGGGAATTCCTTAGGGCTCTGTCCTTGGCACTCTTCTCTACACTCTACCTAGTTGATACGATCAGATAAATGGCCATAAGTACAAAAGACATGCTGATAATTTCCACATTGCATTGCTTGGTCAGACTTCTCTTCTGAGCTCCAGACTCTCAACTTCCTACTGTCATGTCCACTTTCAATTTCACAGGCAACACCAAGGTTTTGTGTTAAAACTTTTTCCTCACCATTTAGTAATCAGCATGCTCATCTAGCCTGCTGCTCAAATAAAAATCCCCTTGATTTCTTCTACATGCTTATCTACTTCAGGCACCAGTGGCTAAAGTTTAGTGAGTGAGGGAAGAGTACAGGATATAAAGGAGGGAGGTTGTAAGAGTGCAAGATAAAGAGATTGAATTTCTTTTTTCTTCTTTTTAGACAGAGCCTTAAGCTGTAACCCTGGATAGAGTGTTGTGGCATCACAGCTCACAGCAACCTCCAATTCCTGGCCTCCCAAGTAGCTGGGACTACAGGTGCCTGCAACAACACCTGGCCATTTTTTTTTTTTGGGTTGCAGCTGTCATTGTTGTTTGGCGGACCCGGGCTGGATTCAAACCCACCAGCTCAGGTGTATGTGGCTGGCGCCTTAGCCCGCTGAGCCACAGGTGCCGAGCCAAGAGATTGAATTTCATTCTGCAAATGTTAGAAACCACTGGAAAGTTTTACACAAGAGAGGGACACGACCTGATTCAATTTCCTAGAGATTATGTTGTCTGCTTAGTGGAAATGGATTGGCAAGGGCCAGGGGCCAGGTAAGAGACTACACTGTGACAATAAATGGGAAAAGACAAGAGTTGGGGTTTTAAGTATAGCTGTAAAACATATCACTTGCAGCTGGGTTGGTTGCAGCCATGGTACTCAGGTCCAGTTGTCATTTTTAAAAATGTGTTACTTTTCGGGCCAGGCGCTATGGCTCACACCTATAATCCTAGCATTCTGGGAGGCTGAGGTGCATAGATTGCTTGAGCTCAGGAGTTCGAGACCAGACTACACAAGAGCAAGACCCCATCTCTACCAAAAATAGAAAAACTAGCCACATGTTGTGATGGGTGCCTGTAGTCCCAGCTACTAGGGAGACTGAGGCAAGAGGACTGCTCAAGCACAAAAATTTGAGGTTGCTGTGAGCTATGATGCCATGGCACTCTACCGAGGGCGACTAAGTAAGACTCTGTTTCAAAAAAAAAAAAAAGATAAAAATGTGTTACTTTTCTGAGATGTGTTCTCTAATTGTTCTAATAATAAATTAGGATCATACATCTCCATTTCCTCATCTCTAAAGTAAGTCATTCTGAATATTAAATGAGATCATCCATGTAGAGTTCTTGGCAGAGTAACAAGCACACATGGTGTACTCAGTCAATGTTGCCTATTATTTTCTATATTATTCTCATGCAGCAAGCACCCTATTATTTCCCTTAATAATACATCTCACATGTTGCAACTACACAGGTGGCCACAAACTATTTAAAATAATTGACCATTTCGAATTGCACACAAACTTCAAGGCCACCCTGTATATGTATTTGACTCTAGCTGATTAATGAATATCCTTCTTTTTTCTTTTTTGAGACAGAACCTCAAGCTGTGACCCTGGGTAGAGTGCCGTGGCATCACAGCTCACAGCAACCTCCAATTCCTGGGCTCAAGCAAGTCTCTTGTCTCTGCCTCCCAAGTAGCTGGGACTACAGGCACCCGCCACAACGCCAGGCCATTTTTTGGTTGCAGCTGTCATTGTTGTTTGGTGGGCCTGGGCTGGATTCGAACCTGCCAGATCAGGTGTATGTGGCTGGCGCCTTAGACCATTGAGCCACAGGCGCCGAGCCGAGTATCCCTTCTTTATACAATAAACTTCACAAGGGCACAGATTACAGATCTGCTTTGTTTCTCACTATATATCTAAAACTTAGCACAGAGTTTCACACATAGTAAGCACTAAATAAATAATGGATTATGTTTAGTGAATGGACAAAAGAATTAGTGATTTAACACTAAATATTTCTGTTAAATTCCAGAGGGAATCACACAGGGAAGTGTATCAAGTATAATAAGAAGGTAATTAGAGACATCTGGCCTAATAAGACAGTGGGGCTGAATCTTTAAATTTACTCCTTCCTGTGCCTCAAAGCACATGGAAATGATAGAATATAAAGATAGTAATGAATAAGCAGCATATGTGAATGGCCATGGAAGTTGGCATCTATAGACCAGAAATGTCAGATTTCTGGAAGACAAAACAGATGGGATTTGGCTGTCCAAGAGGTCAATCCGTGCCCAAGAACCTCCAGCTGAAAACTAAGTACTTGTTTTACCTGTTTGGGCCTCAAGCTCTGAGTCAGCGGGGATGAAAGTGGACCTTGGGACACAAGGATGGTATTTAAACAAAGGCCTGCCAACCCAAGGCCAGTATACGTACAGGCCAAAGGACAAGCTGGGGTTTTCCATCCAGACTCAGCTAGAAAAACAAAAGTAGGGATTTTGTCATAGAGCATAGTGAGAACTTTTTGGTGGGAGGTGGCAAACTATAAGCTGCACACAAACTCACACTAATAACATTTTGGGCTAGATAATTCTCTGTTGTGTGGCTCTGTTCTGTGCACTATAGAATGTTTAACAACATCCTTTGCCTTAACTACTAGATGTCAATAGCAAACCCCCAATTGTGATGACCAAAAGCATTTCCAAACAATGCTAAATGCCCTCTGTGGGGGAAATTGTCCCTGGTCAAGAACAGCTGGTTTATATCTACCCTTCCCCTCTCTGGATTATTTTAAAGTAAATCTGAGACACATCATTTCAATTGTAACTACTTCAATATGCACCACTAAGGGAGAAGAATTGTTAATAGAACCATAACATCATTACCCCATTTTAAAACTATTAAATAACATCAATTCCTTAATATTATCTAATATTTTTCAATTACTATTTAAATTCCTCTGATTGTCTTATGAATGTCTTTTTTGTTTAGTTAAAATTGGCACTAGAGTGAGTCTACACATTATATGTGATTTCTAGATATACAAGGCCCACAGAGGGTTTCCTGGGTGGGACCCGAAGATAGAAAAAGAACATGGTAGTTAGTGCCTGAGATAACTCTAGGCAGCCACAGGAGAGGAAGAAGGGGAAAAGAAAAGGCAGCTTGTCTAGAGTATATCTGTGTCTTGTCCCAATTTCCTGGACCATCAGTGAACACCTGGTTTAGGATATGTGTTTCTGTTTGTCTTCCTGAAGGGACACCTACTATGTTGCACATTCCAGGTCACTCAATGCTACAGGGCAAAGGGCAACCACAGCCCTGTAGGTGACCTTGATAAATAAGGAGAACAATTGTAGCCCTGGAAAACAGAGATAAGAAACAGAATAAATCTTTGAAATATATTGTTAACTTGTACAAGAGGATACTATATTGATTTTTTTAAAGCCACTTTTTAAAAAGGAGCAATCTGAGTATTAAGGAAGAGTTCTTAGGAAACAACAAGATTAGAGGGGAAAATCTCATTAGAAAGGATAAACAGAAGAACAGACACAACTGAAAACTAAATTAGTTATAGGAAAGAGCAAATCATGGAAGCTCCCAGGATACAGAACAGTAAGATATGAAATTATGAGAGCAAAAAAAAAAGAAATAGCTGGATAGATCTAGGAGATCCAATACCTACTCAATAGATATCTCAAAGAAGAAACCAGTAAGAAAGGAGGGAAATAAATAACACGAGAAAGTTCCCTGAATTATCAAGTCAAAAGAAACCATCTAGTTTGAGGAGTAATATGGAAAAAAAGATCTTTAATTAGATGCATCCTGAAAACCTTCTGAAATTTTGGGTTGAAATCAACCAACCAACCACAGCCCACTTAAAAATATTCAAAGGAAGAAAGACTGTCTACACAGAAGAATCAGATTCACTTTTGATTGCCTATCTAAAACATCATTGTTAGGAACCAATGGTGTACTTTCTAAAAAGTTCTTAGGATTTTGAGCCTAAAGTTAATCTAGCCAAATTTTCTTATCAGCATCAAAAGAAAGCCATTTTCAGAGTATGGGGCTATGGGGTTTGACAGACCCAGGAGTTCAAATTTCTATTATTTATTCACAAGTAGTGAGTAGTAAATCTCTTAGAATGATTTACAAAATGGAAATATAATAGCACTTTCCATCTCTCAGAGTTAATGGGAAATTTAAAAGAAGATACATTTGCAAAGTGCCTGATATGAAAGGAAAAGGATTGGCCTTGGCATCCAAAAGCTCACACGCTAGCAGAGAACCTCAGACCAGCTTCCTAGGCTCAAGTAGGTCTTTCTCTGGAATTAGAGGCAGGCAAAACTACAGTCCAAATCTAGCCCACTGACTGTTTTTGTAAGTAAAATTCTATTGGAAGACAGCCATGTTGGTTAATTTATACATCATCTATAGCTGCTTTTAGATTAGGAGAGGACTGACAGTGTGTGCACACGTATACCTATAGTTACAAACTGAAATTATTCATTATCTGGCCCTTGATAGTAAAAATTTGCCAACCTCCTCAGTGGGCAGGGCGCCAGCCCCATATACCAAGGGTGGTGGGTTCAAGCCTGGCCCCAGCAAACTGCAACAAAAAAAATAGCCAGGCGTTGGGGCAGGCACCTGTAGTCCCAGCTACTTGGGAGGCTGAGGCAAGGGAATCACCTAGGCCCAGGAGCTGGAGGCTGCTGTGAGCTGTGTGATGCCACAGCACTCTACCAAGGACGATAAAGTGAGACTCTGTCTCTACAAAAAAATTTGCCAACCTCTAATCTAGAATGTAATTACCACCTTCTCTTACACAATTCTAGCTCAGATATCACCTTTTTTGTTAAATCCTTCTCTCATTGCTCCCCTTAATGAAATTAATTGCTACTTCCATAATACTATGTACCTTGTTTGCTACAACCCTTATCACATTGGATTAAGGTCAGTGTTATATGCCTACTAAATGATAAATTCCGAAGCCAAGATTCAAGCTCCCCTTGCCCCCCGTCAATATCCCTGAGTTCAATATTCATTCTTTGACTCAATATATAGACTAAGTTGGCTCGGCACCTGTGGCTCAACGGGCTAAAGCACCAGCCATGTACACCTGAGCTGGCAGGTTCGAATCCAGCCCAGGCCTGCCAAACAACAATGACGGCTGCAACCAAAAAAAAAAAAAAAAAAAATGGCCAGGCGTTGTAGCGGGTGCCTGTAGTCCCAGCTACTTGGGAGGCGGAGGCAGAAGATTCGATTGAGCCCAGGAATTGGAGGTTTCTGTGAGCTGTGATGCCACGACACTCTATCCAGGGTGACAGCTTGAGGCTCTGTCTCAAAAAAAAAAAAAAAGTATATAGACTAAGTGACTACTTGTCCCAGGCAGATCCTGAGAATGGAGCAGTACACAGAGCAAAATTCTTTGCCTATAGGCATATTCTAGTGGAAACAGGACAATAACTATGAAATATATAATACAGACAGTGAAGTAGTGATAAGACGCATGAAGAAAAATAAGACAAAATGAAAAAGAGAATGGGGGGATCTATTTAAGATGGGCGGTCAGGAAAGGTGAATGAATGAATGACTGAATGAGGTACCAGAAAGGTAAGGAACATCTCAGAACTGTTTATGACCACTAGAGGTGACAACTATAAGCAATAAGGAAAATGGGAAGGTAGCTATCCAGATAATTTATAAATTTTTTTCTTTTAGACAGAGCCTCAAGCTGTCACCCTGGACAGAGTGCAGTGACATCACAGCTCACAGCAACCTCCAACTCCTGGGCTCAAGCGAGTCTCTGCTTCCGCCTCCCAAGTAGCTGGGACTACAGGCGCCCGCCACAACGCCCGGCCATTTTTTTTGGTTGCAGCCGTCATTGTTGTTTGGCGGGCCCAGGCTGGATTTGAATCCGCCCGCTCAGGTGTACGTGGCTGGCGCCTTAGCCCGTTGAGCCACAGGTGCCAAGCCGATAATTTATAAATTAATAAAAGTTATTAGTTAACATTTAAACATGTATTTCAACATGTAAAGCAGGCACAATTCCATATTATATCAGAGCAAAGCACAATTCCATATTATATCATGTAGTTATCCTAACAACCCTAACTCAGATATGCCATATTAACCCTATTTTACAGATGAGGAAATTGAGCAAAGACTAAAAAACTTGCCCAGGATTACACAGTTGCAAATCTAAAGCAAGAAAACAAAGTAACACTATTCTCTAGACTATTCATAAATCGTAAGACCAATGATACTTTAATTCTTCTAAGCTTTCAGGATAGAACAATCCTCCATCATGAAAATCTGATTTTACCTCTTGAGACCAAAACTACAACCCATTACATGGTTGGAAGACAACTGAGACAGGAAAGATGTTTCCAGGACTCTGGGAGGAAAGGAGACTCAGATCTATTAGGGAAAAGGGAGAGAACTGACAGCTCCCTATGTAGACCTGGAGATATGTTCAGGATCAAGTCACCCTCCTAGGGTTCCTTCCCAAACTATACAGATTTATTGCCTCATCATGCTCAGGATTGTCTTTGTCTGGGTTCTCTGAAGAGCTAGACTTGCACAGTGCAGGTTGAAACAAGCACGACAGACACATAGGTCCATTCCACACTGCCTGAACTTACACTCTAGAAAAGTTTTACTTCCTAGAATCAGGCTGGGGGCAGGCATTTCATATGTCACTATTACCAATAATCTAGTAATTATAGTAATTTTATATTTTTAATCCTAATATGGGAACTACTTAAGTAACATCTAGGTAAAAGAGGTTTATCTGAGACAAGAAAAAGGATGTATATTATTAAAACATATACGAAGTAGAGTAAGGAGTCAACAGCTCTTAAAGCCTACCACTTTGACTTTTGATTTTATTGTAAGACTGGTTAAAAGAGCGGTTTTAGGGTGCAAATATAAGTATCTATTGTAATATAAACCTATCAAATTCTACACATTTGATAGTCTGGTAAATAAATCTGAATGGCAAGGACACTGCATTAATCCTGTGCTTAGTTGCCGAGTTTAGCAAAGTGAGAAATCTGTACATAGTATGGTAACATACCACTATTCCTTACCAAACAGAGTGGCAGATGGACATTACCAAGTATCCACTTTTATGACTCAAATGGTCCCTAATTAGTAGGACTTCATAAGCCTCTATATGTTCCATTACTTAATTAAATAATGGAGTCAGATAAAAAAATCTCAAAATGTCTGATTTGATATAATAGAAAATCATGATGAAAAAAATGCTTCACAGAGTAACATTTTCCAAACTCAAATGTAACAATCATTTCTTAGAATGTTGGATGATCTAGCTCTTTCTCTCATGCTCTTTGATGGCAGCCTTATTGTTGTCTTAGGCAAAATGAGCCACACTTATGGACAAGAGTATACATGTCTTCCTGCTTTATGATGACCAGAGATTCAGCAGTCTATATTCAACCACAGACACAGCATCTCAGGCTACAGGAACTTTATACTAGAGGGCTGAAAATCCATAAAATCCATATAAAGCCACAAAGAGTCAACATTTTACAGACTAAGAGGAAGACAACGTAAAGCCAGAATGTTCAAATGTACCTGTGGCCTCGAAATCAAAAATAACCTATTAGTATAAAAGTTACAGCCTGATATTTATTAAGGCTAATATTAATAAGGTGACAGGACAAAGTAAGATATGTTAATAGTTATTTCATTACTTGTCAAAATACTTGATAGCTTAGATAGTTAGGACTCCATACTCTACATTTTAAAATATATTACATACAGTACTTACTTCTACTGCTTTTCTGTATGAAGTTAATATGAAATCAACTTAAGGGAAAGTAAATAAACAACACAGCCACAGATGCACAAGGTTACCACAGACTGTGAACAAAGGAAACACAGACGAATGCTGTACACTGTGTAAAAGAGACAACAGATATAAGGTGAGTGGCTCACCTCTTCTGTCCTTCGAGTCAGAATTACCTGTGTGATAAGTAAAAAAAAGAAACATTCACTCAGGTTAAAGAAGAACATTACTGTTCAATTTAGGGTAAAACTGAACAAGCGCCAAGAATAGGATACTTTTCTCCATGTACATACATATAATGTTGGAGCTAGAAATGAGGTATACTCCAACAACTAGGAAATAAGATTGCCCAGATTAAATAAACTTTAGTCAGTGTCTGGCTTTCTCCCTGAGTACACAAACAATGAACCATCAACACTAAAAGTACAAGAATGTAAAGAGAAATAACATGTGATCTTAGAGGACTTTGTGGGTTTTGGTCCATTAAAATATAAGAGGGCAAAACTAAGCAAGGATATAAAAGACCTAAATGATAAGAGGTAATAAAATTTAACTGGTATATTCCAAACTCTACATGAACAGAGAAAATCTTCTTTTCAAAAGCCTGTGGAATATTCACAAGCCCTTATAAATTCCCAATACTACAAACAGTACAATATTCTTTTATCATAATACAATAAACTTAGAAATTAACAAAGTAAGAAAACACTTGAAAATTAACATAAAAGCCAAAATTGAAAAATACCTAAAATAATAATAATGTACTTTTGTGCAGAACCTGCTATGTCTCATTCTCTTTTTGCCTTTGGTTCAGAATGCCTGTTTTTTAGCTGGACACAAGACTGCCAAGCTATAGACTATATTTCTGAAGCTCCTTTGTGCTATGTATTAATTACATGATGAATTCCAACCAATGGGATGTTAGCAAAAGCAATGTGGGTGGGGCGGCACCTATGGCTCAGTGAGTAGGGTGCCAGCCCCATATACTGAGAGTGGCAGGTTCAAACCTGGCCCTGGCCAAACTGCAACACCAAAAAAAAAGGCAGCTGTTGTGGCGGGCACCTGTGGTTCCAGTGGCTCGGGAGGCTGAGGCAAGAGAATCACCTAAGCCCAGAAGCTGGAGGTTGCTGTGAGCTGTGACACCATAGCACTCTACCGAGGGTGACAAAATGAGACTCTCAAAAAAAAAAAAAAAAAAAAGGCAATGCAAGTAACTTCCACATCACATCCTTTGGAAAAAAATTGCTCCCATTCCTTTTGTTCTTCCTTTCCAGAGGCTAGAACTAGAACCCAGTGATGAGAAGCACATAAGGGCAATATTGTTAGGATGGCAGGGCTTCAAGAGGAAAAGGAAGTTGGTCTGTAATGAGATAAAGCCCCCTGCCTATCTCTGGAAAGAGAAAGACACTTTGGTCTTAAGTCAAGTTGGTTTATCTTTGTCAAAGCAACTTACACGGCACACTAATACAACTACCTACCGGAACAACTATGGAATGTAACTACAGCCATGCTTTTGCAAAAATCACAGCATTAAATGTTTACTAACTGGAAAGAATGAACGCAAAATTTTCTTTCTTTCTTTCTTTTTTTTGCAGTTTTTGGCCGGGGCTGAGTTTGAACCCGCCGCTTCCGGCATATGGGGCCAGCACCCTACTCCTTTGAGCCATAGGTACTGCTCACAATGCAAAAATATTTTTAAAAGTGCAAAATAAATCTAAAAAAGAAAGAATAAGAATAAAAAAGTAGTCAATGAAATAGAAAACTACCCTAACCCATAGCTCAGTGGTTAGGGCACTTGCCACATACACATGGGCCGGCAGGTTTGAACCTAGTCCAGGCCTGCTAAACAATAATGACAACTATACCAACAACAACAACAAAAAAAAAATAGCTGGGTGTTGTGGCGGGCGCCTGTAGTCCCAGCTAGTTGGAAGGCTGAGGCAAGAGAATCACTTAAGCCCAAGAGTTTGAGGTTGCTGTGAGCTGTGATGCCACAGAACTCTACGGAGGGTGACATAGTGAGACTCTGTCTCAAAAAAAAGAAAACTGAAAAACAACAAAACTAATAAATATATAATAGCAGTTATTTGGAAGACAAAAGCAACAAACCATGAAACAGACAAATGGTTAGTCATCCAAAACAAAAAAAAAATATAAAAATATATGTAATAAAAAATACTCATGGCAATGTAGGAAATTAAACAATCATGAGATAACTTTTCTTCAAATTCATTCAAAATTTGAAAACATAAATGAAACGCAGCTTTCTATGTAAACTTTCAAATTATTTTCAAGAAGAAAAACAGAACACTAAAAACGAAAACTTGGCTCAGCGCCTGTGGCTCAACAGGCTAAGGCGCCAGCCACGTACACCTGAGCTGGCGGGTTCGAATCCAGCCTGGGCCGCCAAATAACAACAACGGCTGCAACCAAAAAATGGCTGGGCATTGTGGCGGGCGCCTGTAGTCCCAGCTACTTGGGAGGTGGAGGCAGAAGACTCACTTGAGCCCAGGAATTGGAGGTTGCTGTGAGCTGTGATGCCACAGCACTCTATCCAGGGTTACAGCTTGAGGATCTGTCTCAAAAAAACAAACAAACAAACAAACAAAAACTAAAACTTATCAAAAAGAGCAAATAGAAATAGTTTGCAGGGTGGCGCCTGTGGCTCAAAGGAGTAGGGCACTGGCCCCATATGCTGGAGATGGCGGGTTCAAACCCAGTCCCGGCAAAAAACTTCAAAAAAAAAAAAAAAAAGGAAATAGCTTGCAAATATCAATAGAAAAAAATGCTAAATGAAATAATATCAAACAGAGTGCAATCATTCATTACAAGAATGATAATAGACATGAGCAAGTAGAGTTGCTTTTGCCAGAATGCAGGCAATACAAACATTTTAAATCTACTTGTAGAATTGACCGCAACAACAGATCAAAAGAAAAAATTACAGAGATCATGATCATTACTGCTGAACAGGCACCTGGCAAAATTTAACACTCCTTCTTGACATAAATGCTCATTAAAACAGAAATAAATTGATATATCCTGAATATGACAAAATACATTTCTTTGAATCCAGGAGCCAGGGTCATGCATGATAGAAAACCACTGAAAATGTCCCCTTTAGCTTCGGGTAAAAAAGACAATACTATCTGCTTTTACTTCTGCTTCCTAACTTTGTTCTGGGAATATTTACCAATGCAATTAAATAGCAGAAAGAAAAAGGCCTAAAAATTTAGAAGATATTTGCAGATGAGATGATTTGAAGATAATTATTGAAGAAAATCACTTCAAACACTAAGAGAGTTTTAAGACAGTCAAAATATACCTACAAAAGTCAATAACTTTCATATCCCTAACATCAGCCAAGAAGACATAATACAAGAAAATATTCAATTTATACTAACAAAAACAAAAGATGTTTTTAAAAGTAGGACTTGTATAAATGGAATATATTGCATTCTTGGACAAGAAGAGTCAGCATCTTAAAGATGTCATTCTCCCTGTTCATAAAAAATTGTTTTCCATCCTCGGCCCACGTGGGCCTGCGGAGCCCGGATGCACCCACCGCTGCTGCGTCCCCGCACACCCCACGTGAGTGGCACAGCATCACGCCCGCCGAGGGGCGCACCGCCGCCTGACCGCCAAGCAGAAGAAGCGCTCGTACTCGGAGACCGAGAAGATGAACGAGGTGAGGGTTTCCGAGGAGGCCTAGCCGGTGCCCACGGCCCGCAGAGGCTGGGGCTGCGCCTCGTGGAGAGCAGCGTGGCCGACCGGCACCGCGCCTTCAAGCACGAAGGCAAGGCCTGCTCCGTGCTCAGCCTGTCGGGGCCCGAACTGAAGCAGTTCTAGCAGAGCGCCCTGGCCGACTACATCCACCGCAAGACTGGCAAGCGGCCCGCCTCCGCTGCTGCCTTCGGGAAGATGACGACAATGAGGTGTTTGTGAGGGACGTGCACTCCATGGCCACCTCCTGCCCCACATTTGAAGCTCTTCCGCCACCCCCACCTCCTCCCCTGAGCCAGAAGACCCCAATAGGGAGCTGGACAGCTGTCCCCTGCCTCCTCCCCCGGCTTTGTGTGAGGCGCAGCTGGACAAGGAGGGCCAGGAGCCATGGCCTGCCAGGAGTGAAGAGAAGGAGGCAGCCAGCATGCTGGTCAGCTGTCCTGCCTACTACATCGTGTCTGATCCGAAGGCCGAGCTGCTGAACAAGATCAAGGAGATGCCAGCAGAGCTGAATGAGAAAGAGGAGCAGGCAGATGTCAACGAAAAGAAGGCCGAGCTCATGGAAAGCCTCACCCACAAGCTCCAGACCCTCCAGGAAGCCAAGGGGAGCCTGCTCATGGACATCAAGCTCAATAACGCCCTGGGGGAGAAGGTGGAGGCCTTGATCAGTGAGCTCTGCAAGCCCAACGAGCTGGACAAGTACAGGATGTTCTAGGGGACTTGGACAAGGTGGTGAACCTGCAGCTGTCCCACTTGGGGCGCCTGGCCTGGGTTGAGAACGTCCTTAGCAGCCTTGGAGAAGATGCCAGTAATGAAGAAAGGAGCTCCTTCAACGAGAAACGGAAGATCCTGGCCGGGCAGCACGAGGACGCCCGGGAGCTCAAGGAGAGCCTGGATCGGAGGGAGCACGTGGTGCTGGACATCCTGGCCACTTACCTGTCCACAGAGCAGCTCCAGGATTACCAGCACTTTGTGATGATGAAGTCTGCACTCCTCATCGAGCAGCGGAAGCTGGATGACAAGATCAAGCTGGGCCAGGAGCAGGTCAAGTGTCTCCTGGAGAGCCTGCCCTCTGATTTCATCCCCAGGGCGGGCGCCCTCGCCCTGCCCCCAGACGTCGCTAGCAAAGCCACGCCTGGCAGGGGCTGTACTTTCAGCAGCACTTTGCCAACATTAACCTCTCCGCTTTAACCTCTTCAAAAGTACCCAACCAAAAATCACTGTTTCTCTCACCACTATTGAATCTGAAAAAATGTTTCAGTACAGACCACAATTTAAACTGTATGGGTTTGGGGGGCTCTTTGGGGTAAAAGAAGAGGAATCCTCTCTGGAGGAAGCCGGTTTTCCCTTCTGGACCTCCATGATTGGCTGAGAGCTGAATGCTGCTGGACCGTCCCCCTTCAGTTAGTGCTCTGCAGCAGGAAGAGAGTTAATGAGACTGAGAACTGACTGGAGGGTGTCTGATCGTTTAGTTTTTAACAGGTGGAGGAACATGGATCAGTATGTGTCACCTTCGGGAATGTATCCACAGTGGCCTTGTCAGCGGGCAGTGTGTCCTGACCATAGGGTACAGGGACCGTTAATGAAGGGTCTGCAACAGAAAGCCTTAAAGACATACACACAGGAGAAAATCGTAAAACCTTGAACCTTTGTTATTTATATTTTTAAAAATGAAAAAGATTACTGTGTTTGTGTGCTAACCACTTATTTGATTCTATTTTGTGTGGACGATTATGTCTGAGCTTTGTATTTTGTGAAAACCTAAATGAAGAATTCCAAAGAGAAAAAAAAAATTGTTTTCCAGCTAGGGAAACTGATTCTAATATATACATACATACATACGTACACACATACATATATATATTTTGCAGTTTTTGGCAAGGGCGGGGTTTAAACCCACCACCTCCGGCATATGGGATCAGCACCCTACTCCTTGAGCCACAGGCACCACCCTGATTCTAATATTTATAAGGAAAAATGATCAAAATTGCTAGCAAAATTATGAACATTAACGACAAAATGACTCACCTTATCAGATATAAAATATGTTTACAAAGGTATAATTATTAGAACAGTAGGGTTTTCTACATGAACAGAGAAAAAGATCAATAGAAAATATACAACCAATGAGGCCAGGTGAATTGGCTCACATCTATAATCCTAGCACTTTGGGAGGCCAAGGCAGAGGGTTCCTTGAGCCCAGTAGTTTGAGATCAGCCTGGGCAATATAGTGAGACTTTACCTCAACAAAAAAATAAGCCAAACATGGTGGCAGTGACTATAGTCCTAGGTACTTGGGAGTAGGCTAAGGAAGGAGGATCACTTCAGTCCAGGAATGTGAGGTTATACTGAGCTATAATCCCACTATTGAACTCCAAACTGGGCAACAGAGTGAGACCCTATCTCTTAAAAATAAAGCAAAACTAAAAAAAAAAAAAGATGATGGAAGAAAATAAATGAATGACCCCAAATACTCACATGAGTAGCCAAATAAGTATCTGAATTCAGTATATAATAAAGGTGGCATTTCCAATCAGAGAAGAAAAAAACAGATTATTTAACTAAGTGGTATTGGGACAACTAGTCAGCTATTTGGAGGGAATGATAGTTCCACAGCTAATACTGTGCATCAGAATAAATTCTGGATGAATCAAAAATTTGAGTACATACATATACACACACACAAGAAGGAAACTGTAAATGTCTAGAAGAAAACGATTTGGAGTAAGGAAAGCCTTCCTAAATATTATCTGATACCTAGAAAACATTTAGTTAAAACAACTGGTAAGTTGTTGTTAAAATGTTGTTTACATTTTTAAGATTAAAAATTGCTAATCCTAGCACTCTCGGAGGCCAAGGCAGGTAGATTGCTTGAGCTCAGGAATTTAAGAACAGCTTGACCAAGAGTGAGATCCTGTCTCTACTAAGAATAGAAAAACTAGCTGGGGATAGAGGCAGACGCTGGTAGTCCCAGCTATCTGGGAGGCTGAGGCAAGAGTATTGCTCAAGCCCAAGAGTTTAAGGTTACTGTGAATTCAGGATGTCAGAGCACTCTACCCAGGGGACAGAGTGAGACTGGGTCTAAAAAAAAAAAAAATTGCCAGTGGTATCTTCTGCAATGCAGAAAAGCTAGATATACCACCAGGGAAACATATTTGGCAACTCTGCCATAGGCAAAGGGCTCATTTCTTGAATATACACAAATGAGCCAGGAAAACATAACATTCTAGTAAGAAAAATGCATAAAGACAGAAGGCTGAGGCAAGAGGATTACCTAAGCCCAAGATTTTGAGGATGTTGTAGATATGATGCCACGGCACTCTCCTGAGGGCAACAAAGAGAGACTGTCTCAAAAAAAAAAAAAAAAGCGTACAAATATCAACAGAGAGCATTCAGAAAAAGAAATTTAAATGATCTTTAACATTACGGAAAGTTACTCAACCTGACTCAGAGAAATGCAAATTAAGGATACACTGATATGCTACTGGCAGAGATCCAGAAATTTGATAATTCACTGCACTGAAGTGTTTAGAAAAACAGGTACTTGGACATATTCCTAATAGGACTACATTTCCCAATGGGAGGGAAATGTGGCAAGATCCAACAGTTTTATAAATGCACATTTAAAATAATTTATCCTACTAATATTCTTATACATCTGAAATGACAAACTGTATTGTTTGTAAAAGTACTCTAAAATCAACTTTAATGTCCATTGACAGGGAAGACTGGCTAAATATATTAAGGTATATCCATACCATGAAGCAGCTCTCTAGATAGGCCACCTGAAACAATGTTAAATGCACAATGCAGAAATGAACCCAATTATTTATTATTTGTATTATAAATGTAATAAGAAAGGAATATATATGCTTTGCTTATTTGTAAAAGAAAGAAAAGGAATACAAAGCAAAAACTGATAACAAAGAAAAATTAAGATTAAAGAATTGATTTGGGTTATGTTCCACATCCAAATAATGGGAGTTTTAGAAGAAGAGAGCAAAGAAAATAGAAGAGGGAAAAAAGTTTTAAAAGAAACAGAAGAGTTCCAAGGCTTCATAGGGCCTATCAAGTACCCATAATAACAAAGAAAAAGACCCACATCAAGACACAGGTCTGTGAAATTTCAGGACCCCAGTGTAAGGAAAGAACCTAAAAAATATACAAAGAATTAATTAAGATAGGGCGGCTCCTGTGGCTCAGCGAGTAGGGCGCCGGCCCCATATACTGAAGGTGGCGGGTTCAAGCCCGGCCTCGGCCAAACTGCAAAACAAAAAAATAGCCGGGCGCTGTGGTGGGCGCCTGTAGTCCCAGCTACTAGGGAGGCTGAGGCAAGAGAATCGCTTAAGACCAAGAGCTGGAGGTTGCTGTGAGCAGTGTGACGCCACGGCACTCTACCCAGGGCGATAAAGTGAGACTCTGTCTCTACAAAAAAAA
>CAUYON010140333.1:0-27966 GCA_963573935.1 Arctocebus calabarensis | reverse complement strand
TTTGCTAAGGAGAACATGTTCCAGCTCCATCCATGTAAATATGAAAGAGGAAAAGTCACCATCTTTCTTTAAGGCTGCATAATATTCCATGGTATACATGTACCACAGTTTATTAATCCATTCGTGTATTGATGGGCTCTTGGACTTCTTCCATGACTTAATATTTAAAAAGGAAATAAAAAAGAGAAAGAAGAGGGGGTGAGTATAAAGAAATATTGACAAAAAGAAGTGAGGCACCAAAAGAAGGATGCTTATGTAATATAGTTGTATAGTAGGGTACTATGACCTAACCTTAAAAAACTCCAACTCCTGGGGTTTCTGGGTTGGGTGGTTTCCTTGAGTTAAACAGCTCTTTGCCAGCCTGATCAGACACAGTACCCCACCTCCACCAGGTAGAGATGAAAGACAAAAATACTATAAATCAAACCAAAAGAAACAAACAAAACCCCTTATGATATAAAATTGGGAGAAAAACAAATAATGGGGGAAGAAACATTGGCAAAAATGAAATTTTAATTGTTAGAGAAGGCAAGAATGGAACATTGTATTTAATCTAGAGAAGTGGGGAAAAAACAAAGAGAGAAGAACAAAAAAGGAAAAACAGAAGAAAAATGTCAACAAAAAATGATGAAATTAAGAAGAATATATATATATATATATATATATATATATATATATATATATATAGAGAGAGAGAGAGAGAGAGAGAGAGAGAAAGGTGTTGGCCAAGTAACAACAGGACCAGAAGTGCTCAAAAGGCTCCCAGCATAAGAAGGACGCAGGTCCTGAGAGAAGTTGAAAGACAGTCAAGCCTATCTCCCTCCTTATACACAGGTTACTGTGAATTGACATGGAAGGGACATTGTTCCATTCTGCTGAAGTTGTCATTTTCATTTTTCATGAGACGGAGTCTTACTCCTTCCCACTGGGCAGAGTGCCCTGATGATCCCCATCTCTGAAGAATAAAAACCGCCCAGAAGTTAGGAACGTGCCAATGCTCCCATATGAGGGAATAGATTTGTTTTCTGTCAACACATGAAGATTGCTGTGAGTTATGATACCAAGAGTAATTGTTTATTGAATGTGTGGCCCAACATAATTCTTCTTCTTCCTACACACAAAGCTAAAAGTTTGGATACACCTGGCCCAGAGGTTAGTAATTTTGGAACTTTCCACATAGGCAAATATTTCCCATGACCATCATAAATAACTGCAGGTATGGAGTACACTACTGGACACATTGCCTAAACAGATTTTGAGAGAGTACTCTCAAAGAGACACCTACTATCAAAAACAAACCAATTCTAGAAAAAGAAGAAAAATTCCATGAGAAGTAGAAAGGAGATTAGTGTGATTTCAGGTCTGTGTAATCACTGTCTGATCTTTGGGCTCGGATTCTTGTTCTGCAAAATCCCAGTGAAGCACTAGTTATAAACCACACTCTTCCACTTACTTACAAATCCATGACGTGAAAAGGAAAGGAAGGGTTGTTGAAACTCTTGGCCACATATACAAACTTTTGGAAGGAGAAATTCAGTGTGGAGAAAAGAACCTCACTCTTTTCTAGCAGTTTGAACTGAATGAAAAACCCAAATAGGTACTACACATGCTTAGCAGGAATAAGGTTAAGCATAAACATGGTAACCCAGAGCAACACCCATTGTCATGTCATTCATGGTGACCCCATAGTGATTTCATCCTGTGATGTCCTGGGATCTAGGCTTCAGGTCAAAAATACTTACTGGACTTTTCTGTTCACTTCTTCCTGTGTGCCTCAAGTGTTTTTACCAGGACACTTCTTAGCTCCCCATCTACAGACAGAGAAGTGATCTCCCTATTTGGGCATTATTGTTTCTATTGAAGGCTGAAATTCCTGGCACTAAGATGACAAAACAGTTGATATTTTGTACAGCAGTGTCACTCAATCTGCATCACAGCTGACAAAAATGCATGGAATCACTTAAGTAGGATGCTCTTTACTTTTTCCTTGAGACAGAGTTTCACTTTGTCACCCTTGGTAGAGTGCTGTGGCATCACAGCTCAGAGCAAGCTCCTACTGCTGAGCTTAAGTGATTCTTTTCCCTCAGCCTCCCGAGTAGCTATCACTACAGGAGTCCTCCACAACAACGGGCTATTTACTCTTACAGTTTTGCCAGGGCTGGGTTCAAACTCACCATCCTCAAAATATGGGCCTGATGTCCTACCTACTGAGCCACAGACAATGCTCCTGGGATGCTATTTCACTGCTCATGGGATGCTATTTCAAGGACCTGTTTGACACCTATCCCATAACATCCATTTGAGAGAAGCTGACAAATTTTCTATGCCTGGCTACAGCCTCAACTTGGTCATAGCTTCACAGGACTTCAGCACATCTACTTTGCATGAACCATTAAGGCAATTATGGTCTTTTTGGATGATTAAAATTTTTGTTGCTTGTTTTGTCGGTCTGTTTGTGCACGGTTGTGTGTATGGGTATTTTTGAGATATGGTTTCCATATGTGGCCCAGTCTACTCCTTAATGGCCTCGGCCTAGATCATAGCCACTCAAATTTCAGGATTTAGGCAATCCTCCTACCTGAGGCTACCATGTGGCTAGGAATAGTGATGCCTGTCACAATGCCTAGATAATTTTTAACTTTTTAGTAGAGACAGGGTCTGAGTCTTGCTCTGTCTCTTCTCATCACCCCCTCATTCCAGAACTCAACTCATCTCAGCCTTCCAGAAGGCTAGGATTATAGGTGTGAGCCACAAAATTTAGTCATTTTATCTTTCTTTGTTTCCCTTCCTCCTTCCCTTTGGCTCTCCCTCACTTTATTCTTCTTTCCTCCTTTTCTCTCTCTCTCATTTGCTTGCTCTCTCCATTCTTTTCTTTCCTTCATTCCCTTTTATTCTTTCACTCTCCTCTAAACCTTAAGGGAAATTTCTCTAGTAACAAGCAATTATACAAGTTATCCCTGAATGTATAGTCTTGAACTCTATACTTGAAATGGCAGAATTGTGGAGTGTGTAAATTATATCTGAATAAAATAGTTATTTATTAATCTACAGGCTGTTATCTATGACTATAATCGAGAAAAACTTTCACCAAAACATAATCATGGATGAGCACCATAGATCACACACATACTTCCAGAAAATTCAGATGCCAAGGCAGAAAGATCACTCAAAGCTAAGCGGTTTCAGACCAGATTGAGCAACATAATAAGACACACCTTGTCAAAGAAATAAGTTCAAAATATCCTCATCAGTGGTGGCATGTGGCTTCACTCTCAGCTGTTGAGGAGCATAAACTCAACAGGATCACTTGAATTAGCAGTTTGCATTTCCTTGAGCTATTACGGTAGCAATGCTTTTTTCTGGATTAAAGGGGAAATGCAAGTTCCAATCTACAAGATATATACAATATAGGTACAAGAAAAGTCCATTCACATACAAGTTATTTATACATGTATCCCAAATGGGATTTCTTACCAGGATAGCCCGTCTAATTATATGTGTGATAATCAACTAATAGAGCACACTACATTATTAGAACCAATAAGAAAAATCACAGTCGCCTCAAGAGACACAGAAAATGCTTTTGATAGGGGTAACATTTCTTGTTGGTAAAATATTTTAAAAATCTTAAATTAGAAGGGAATATTTTCAGGACTACTAATGGGATTTACAGATGATTGGATTCATATAACGTGCTATATTCACACGATGCATTACTTTTCAACAATCAGAAGGAATAAAGTGCACATTTATGTCACAATAGAAATAAACTTTAAAATCATTATGATAAGAGAACAAGGCCACTTAAAAAAGACCACACAGAGCATGACTGAACTCAGAAGAAAACATGAAGACATGGCCAATTGTCTGTGAGCAGTAGGGGGTAGGTGGAGGAGGGTGGTGGGGAAGATGAAAGTGACTGCTAATAGGTATTGACTTTCTGTGGGGGATAAGGCAAAGTTCTAAAAGATTTTGATGATAGCTGTACAGTTGTGTGACTATACTAAGAAAAACAGATTTGTACAGTATCAAAGGGTGAACTTATTTCAGTGAAGTTACTTGATGAATTTCTCTAAAACATGAGGCACTCTAAAGGCTCACAGCATAACAAGTACCCAGAAGGTGAGAAGACTTGAGCAAAAGTCAACTCTAAATCCTGCTCACACACAGTTTACCATGAATTAACATGAAAGGCACAATTTTCCATCCTACTGAAATTGTCATTTTCTTTTTCCTTTAGACAGTTTGACTTCTTTCCACTGAATAGAGTGCCTTGACATCATCCTAGCTAAACATAATCTCAAACTCCTGGGGTCAACAGTTTCTATTGCCTCAGTCTCCTGAGGAGATGTGAGTCCATGGGCTCCCACACAGTGCCCAGTTACTTGAACCACCCACTTCTGCATCCCAGAATGTTAGGATTACAGATGTGAGCAACCACTGCAAACTTTGGTTTGGGATATTTTTCAAACTATGGTTGCTGGTAAATGGTGATGCTTCATGCCTGTCATCTTGGCACTTTAGGAGGTCCAGACTGTTGGATTGTTTGAACTTCTGAATTAGAGAACAGCCTGAGCACTAGTGAGATCCCCATCTCTCATACCATCCATATGGTATGCCAGAACATAGAGTCCCAGGTGAGGAAATAGGTTTGCTTGATGACAACACTTGAAAATTACTGTGAACTATGTAATGAGGACACTCTACCGAGTGCAACAAATGAGACTCTGTCACAATACATGAGTGGAGAAGACCATTGTCAGGGAACTTACCCATCATTTTTACCTTTGACCATGGATCTAGAATTGAAATTTTTCTCCTAGATTAGATGTCAATTAGAGAAATTATTCTCACATTGGGAAATAGAATTCCTACAACTTCTATTAATCAAACATTTGGATTTTACGTAAATAATGGCTCTTTAATATCCTAAATTCTTATAGTCACTGGAAACGTCCCACAAAGTAATTTTTTTTTTTTTTTTTTGTAGAGACATAGTCTCACCTTATTCTCCTTTGTGGAGTGTCCTGGCATTGCAAAGCTCACAACAACCTCCAACTCCTGGGCTTAGGCAATTCTCTTCCCTCTGCCTACCAAGAACCTGGGAGTACAGGCGCTAGCCACATTGCCTGGCTATTCTAATGTTGCAGGTTGGCCGTGGCCAGGTTTGAACAAACCACCCTTGATATATGGCCTCAGTGCCCTCCCCACTGAGCAACAGGCATTGACCCTGAATTCCTTACTCAAATAAGGCTTTTCCTATACACACATAGATATTCCAAGTATACCCTCTACCTCTTCTGTTGGGCTCCATCAATCTGGGCCAATAATCCCTAGCCCCAGTCAGTTCAATCTCAGGGACCAGACATCTCTGGAGAACACCTATCCATCAGATCAACTGGTATTATCCTAAGGAACCAATCCCAAATCTGCTTGTCCTGACTCATTCCCCCCCCAGGGGCCACAATAAATCTCCTCTGTTATGTATTCACATATTCCATCTACCTACTAACCTCTACTCATACCTGGGAACTTGGAAACTGTGTCTAGAAAATTTTCTTCCTTTCTTTCCTTCCTTCCTTCCTTCCTTCCTTCCTTCCTTCCTTCCTTCCTTCCTTCCTTCCTTCCCTCCTTCCTTCCTTCCTTCTTTCTTTTCTCTTCTCTTCTCTTCTCTTCTCTTCTCTTCTCTTCTCTTCTCTTCTCTCTCTCTATATTTTTTTCCTTCTTTCTTTCTTTTTTCCTTTCTTTCTTTAATTATTTTTCATGAGATAGACTCTGACTATGATGCCCAGTCTAGAGTGTCATGGCATCAGCCTAGCACACAGCAATATCCAACTCTTGAGATGAAAGGATCATCCTGCCTCAACCTCTGGTGTAGCTGGAAATAAAGGCAAGGGCCACAACCTTTGACAACCTTTTCTATTTTAGTAAAAAACAGGTGTGTGATTGGAGATAAAGGTACCTTGATCTTGCACAGCCTTGTCTCTAGCCCCAGAGCTCAGGTGATCAGCCAACCTTGGCATCCCAGAGTAACCAAACATTATAGTCATGTGTTGTAAGTTCATTGAGCTTTACTTAAGGGGTTTTTAGGGATGTTGAGGTCTGTCCAAACCTCAGGCCCCAGTGACACATAGGGATTATATCAGGACTATTTTGCATATCCGAGGTGGCAGATATCACCAAATTTATGCTCACATCTCTTTTTTTCCTTATGAGATTTCATTAGTGATTGTGTATTGAACGTTTGCCCAAAATAACTCTTCTACTTCCTATTTGGCCAAGAAACCAAAAGTTTGGACACACCTGTCACAGAGGTCAAGAATGTTGGAACTTTCCAGATGGGCTGATATTTCCCAAGATCAGAAGAAATAATTGCAGGTATGGAGTATAGGACTGGACACATTACCTATCTGGATTTCAAGAGAGGACATTCAGTAGGACACATACAGACTGAAACAAGCTTATTCCAGAGAAAGAAATAAAATCTCAGGAAAAGTAGAACTGAGAATTGTGTGATATACCTGTCAGCTCTGTGAAATCACTGTCTGATCTTTGGGCTTGGGTTCTTGGTGTGTAACAACCCAGTGCTGCACTAGGTCTAAACCGTACTCTTTCATGTCCTTACAAATCCATGATGATTTGGATGAAAAGGAAAGAAGGGTTGTTACATCCCTAGGCCTCATATACAAAAAAAATTTGGAAGCAGGAATTGATTGTAGAGAACAGAACCCCACTCTTTTATAACAGCTTGAACTCAACAACAAACCCAGATAGCCACTACACATCCTTAGAAGGAATAAGATTAAGCATAAACATGGGAACCAAGTGCACACCCATTTGTGTGTGCTTGTGTATGTGTATCAGTATTTTTGTGATACGGATTCCATATGTGGCCCAGGCTACATTTTATTGCAGTCAGCCTAGATCACATCAAGCTCAAACTCTAGAATTCAGGCAATCCTCCTACCTGCGACTCCCATGTAGCCAGGAATATAAGTGCCTGTCATAAAACACAGATGATTTTCCACATTTTAGTAGAGACAGGGTCTGACTCTTACTCAGTCCATTCTCAGCATCCCCTTGTTCAAGAACTTCACTCATCTCAGCATGCCAGAGGGCTGGGATTAGAGTTGTGAGCCATCAAGTTTGGTCATGTTCTCTATCTTTGTTTCCCTCCATCCCTACCTCCATTTGTCCCTCACTCACTTTATCCTTCCTTCCTCCATTTATCTCTCTCTCTTTCACTTGCGCTCTCCATTACTTTCTTCTCTTTATTCCTTTCTTTCCTCTATCTCTGTCCTTTACACCTTAAGAGAAACTTCTCTAGTAGCAAACAAACAAACTATACAAGTGATCCCTGCATGTATAGTGTTGAACTCTATATTGAAATGGGTGAATTTTGGAGTATGTAAATTATATCTGAATAGAGTTTTTACTTTGTAATCTACGGGCCATTTTCTATGAGTATTATGGAGAAAAACCTTCGCCAAACATAAGCATGGATGAGGACCATAGCTCACATCTATAACCCAGCAATTTCAGAGGCCGAGGCAGAAAGATCACTGGAAGCTAAGGGGTTGGAGACCAGAATGAGCAACATAGTAAGACCAAAATTGTCCAAGAAATAGGTGCAAAAGTTCCCCAGCAGTGGTGGCATGGAACTGTACTCAGCTGCTGAGAAGCATAAACTCAGGAGGATAACTTGAGGATAGCAGCTTGGATTTCTTTGAGCTATGATGGTACCAATGTATTATTCTGGGGCAAAGGTGGAAATGCAGTATCCAATCTATAAGAGAGATACTGTGTAGGTGCAGGAAAAGACTGGTAGGATACAAAATATTTTATGCACGTATCTCAAAAGGGATTTAATATGAGGATTGCCACTGCAGTTCAATATGGGAAAATCAACTAACACAGAACACTACATTATTAGAATCAGTAAGGGAAATCACATAGTGGCCTCAAGAGTGACAGAAAAGGCTTATGACAGAGGCAACATATCATGTTGCTAAAATCTTCAAAAAGCATAAAGTGAGAGGAAGTCCCTGGTGTTCAGTGAATAAGGCACCCACCCCATATACCCAGTGAGGCAGGTTAAATCCCAGCCCCAGCCATACTGCAACAAGAAAAACAACAACAAAATCTTAGATGAGAAGGGAACGTCTTCAGGAATACTAATGGGATTTACAGTTGAGTGGATAAATATATTGTGCTATATTCACACGATGGAATATTTTTCAACAATCAAAAAGAAAAAGTGCAGGTTTCATGCTACAATAGGAATGACTTAAATCATTCTGATAAGGTAACAAGGCCACTTACAAAAGACCACACAGAGCATGACTGGACTCAGAAAAAAAAACATCAAGATAAGGCCAATTGTCTGCTAGAAGGAGGGGGCAGGGAGGGGGGTGTTGTGGAACTGAAAGTGACTGCTAGTAGAAATTGACATTCTTTGTGTGGGGGAGAAGACATAGTTCTAAAATTGTGATGATCGTTGTACAATTGTGTGACTATACTAAGAAACACAGAATTGGATACTTTCAAAGTGTAAACTGCTTATTTCAATGAAGCTACTTGAAGGCGTTTTCCCAAACTAGAGGTGCTCAAATGGTTCACATCATAAGAAATATCCAGGTTGTGAAAGTACTTGAGAGGCAATCAATCTTATCTCCCTGCTCACTCAGGTTACCATGAATTCACATGGAAGGCCCATTGTTCCATCCTACCAAAGTTGTCATTTTCTTTTTCCTTGAGACAGAGTCTGACAACTTCCTCTTGGGTAGAGTGTCCTAAAGTCATCATAGCTAACAACAATCTCATACTCCTATGTCAACAGAACCTATTGCCTCAGCCTCCTGAGCCTCTGGGAGTCCATGAGCTCCACCAAAATGACCAGTGACTTCAGACCATGCAACTCTGACTCACAGAGTGCTAGAATTACAGGTGTGAGATACCAGTTATGACCTTGGATTTGGAATATTTTTCAAACTATAGTTGGTGGCCAGTGGAGGTGCTTCATGCCTGTCATCTTGCCACTGTGGGAGACCCCTTCAGTTGGATTCTCTGAGTTTCTGAATTGGAGACCAGCCTGAGCACTAGTAAGATCCCTATCTCTGAAGAATAAATAATGGGCAGATGTGATATAGGTGCTTAGAGTCCCAGTTGAGGGAATAGGTAGGCTTGATGACAACACTGGAAGTTAGCAGTGAGATATGATACCTGGAGACTCTGTGGAGGGCAACAAACTGAGAGTCTATCTCAATACGTAAATGGAGAAAACCAACGGTAGGGAACATAACCTTCATTTTTACTTTTGACCATGGATCTAGAGTTGAAATTTTCTCCCTAGATTTGATTTAAACTAAAGAAATTATTCTCTTATAAGGAAATTGTTTTCTGATGACCTATATTAATCAACACTTTGGATTTTATGTAACTCTAACCCTTTGATTTCCTAGATTGTGGTAGTCACTGGAAACTGCACACACAATGAATTCTTCACTCACATCAGGTTTTTCAGATGCACACTAAAAGTTCCAGAGAATACCCTCCACCTCTTTTGTTGAACTCCTTTCATCTGGGAAAGTATTCCCTTGCCCCAATCAGTCCAAACCCAGGGAGCAGACATCACTGGAGAACAACTATGCATCAGACCACTGACAATATCCTAATGAACCAATCCCTAACCCATGTGTTATTACTCATTGTTCCCCTCTCTTAGGGACCACAATAAATCTCCTTTATGTAGTCGCATATTCCATCTACCTACTGACATCTCTTAGTGTGTCAGCTCTTTGAAACTGTGCCTATCAAATTTTCTTTCTTTTTTTCTTTCTTCCTTCCTTCCTTCCTTCCTTCCTTCCTTCCTTCCTTCCTTCCTTCCTTCCTTCCTTCCTTCCTTCCTTCCTTCCTTCCTTCCTTTCTTTCTTTCCCTTCCTTCCTTCCTTCCTTCTCCTTTCTATCTGTCCTTTTTTTTTCATTCTCTTTTCTCTTTCTTTCCTTCATTATTTTCCATGAGACAGATACTCACTATGTTGCAAAGGCTACAGTGTCATGGCATCAGACTAACACACAACAACATCCAAATATTTGTATGAAGGAATTCTTCTACCTCAGCCTCTGGAGTAGGTGAAACTAAAGGCAAGAGCCACAACCCTTGGCAACCTTTTCTATTTTAGTACAAACCAGGTGTGTGATCAGGGCTGAGGGTATCTTGATCTTTCTTAGCCTTGTCTCCAACACCTGTGTTCAGGGGATCAGCCCACCTTGGCCTCGCAGAGCAATCAAATATTATAGTCATGTGTGGCGAAAGTCTTTGAGCTCCACTTAAGAGGCTTTTGAGGAGTGTCCAATCCTCATCCACTGGTGATACATAGGAATTATTTCAGTACTGTTTGCATACCCGTGGTGGCAGATATCACCACAATTATGCCCACATCTCTTTTTTGCTTATTAGGTTTCATTAGTGATTGTGTATGGTATGTGTGGCTGAAATTAACTTGTCTATTTCCTCTGTGTCCAAGAAGCCAAAATTTTGGACACATATGGCCTGGGTGTCAGGAATGTTGGAACTTCCCCAATAGGCTGATATTTCCCAGGATCAGAAGAAATAATTGCAGTTATGTCGTGTAGTACTGGACACAATGCCTCACCAGATTTCTGGAGAAAACCTTCAGTAGGACCCATGCCATTCAAAACAAGTCTATTCTAGAGAAAGAAATAAAATTTCAGGAAATGTAGAACTGAATATTGTGTGACATACTTTTCAGGTTTGTGACATCACTGTCTGATCTTTGGACTTGGGTTCTTGTTGTGTAACATCCCAAGGCAGCACTAGGTATAAACCATACTCTTCCACTTACTTACCATTCCAGGATGTGAAAATGAAGGAAGGGTTGTTGAATGCTTTGGCCAGATATACAAACTTTTGGAAGTAGGAATTGAGTGGAGAATAGAACTCCATTCTTTTCTAACAGTTTGAACCCAAAGATACACCCAAATAGCCACTACACATACTTAGCAGGAATAAAACTAAGTATAAACATGGCAACCCAAGGCAATACTCATTGTGATATCATACACGGTGACCATGTAGTGACTTCATCCTGTGATGCACTGGGATCCAGGCTTCTGGTCAAAGTACTTGACCTTTCTGGCTCACTTCAGCTGGTATCCCTCAAGGGTTTGAACCAGGACACTTCTTAGCCCTCCATCTACAGAAAAAGACGTGATCTCCTATTTGTGTCTTATTAATTCTATTGATGGTTGAGATTCCCAGCACTAGGCTGACATTACATTTGATATTTTGCATAGCAATGTGGGTCAGGCTGCATCACAGCTGACATAAATTCATGGAGTCACTTAGATAGGACCTTATCTGTTTTTTTTTGCTTTTTTTTTTTTTTCTTAGAGACAGAGTTTTGCTTTGTAACCCTCAGTAGAGTGTTGTGGCATCACGGCTCACGGTAAGCTCCTACTCCTGAACATAGGCGATTCATTTGCCTCAGCCTCCCAAATAGCTGGGACTACAGAAGCCCACCAAAACACCCGGCCATTTCTATGGTGGAGGCGGGGGACAGATTCAAACTCATCACCCTTGTTATATGGGGCTGGCACCCTACCCATTTTGCCACAGGTAACATTCCTGGAATGGGATTTCAAGAACCTTTTTGACACCTGCCCTAAAGCATTCATTTGAGAGAAGCTTACAAATTTACTATGCCTGGCTACAGCCTCAATTTGGTCATAGTTTCACAGGTCTTAAGGATGTCAACTTTGCTTGAACCCTCAAGGTAATTCTGGTCTTTTTAGATGATGAAACCCTTTATAGGTTGGTTTATTGGTTTGTCTGTGTAGGTGTGTGTGTATGGTTATTTTTGAGAGACAGTTTTCGTCTGTGGCCCCAGCTAGTTTTTCCTGGCCTCAGCCTAGATCATAGCAACTTCCAACTCCATGATTCATGCAATCCTCCTCCATGAGACTCCCATGTGGCTAGGACTACAGGTGCCTGTCTCAACATTTAGGTAGAGACAAGGTATGACACTTGCTTAGTTGGATCTCATCATTCCATCATTCAAGAACTCCATTCATTTTAGCATGCCAGAGGATTGGATTTAGGGTTCTGAGCCATCAAGTTTGGTGATTTTCTCTTTCTTTGTTTATCTATGACCCTCCCTCTGTTGGCCCCTCCTTCACTTTATTCTTCCTTCCTGTGATTGTTTCTCTCTCATTTGCTTGCTCTGTCCATTCCTTTCTTTTCTCTCTCTCTCTCTCTCTCTCTCCCCTATATACCTTAAGGGAAACTTATCTAGTAATAAACAAACACATTATACAAGTGATCCCTGAATGTGTACTCTTGAACTCTATACTTGAAATAGGTGAATTGTGTAGTGTGTAAATTATAACTGATTCAAGTTGTTATTTTGTAATGTACAGGCTCTTATATATTAGGATCATCAAGAAACACTTTCACTAAAATATAAGCATGAATGAACACCATAGCTCACACCTATAATCACAGCAATTTTAGAGGCTGAGGCAGAAAGATCACTGGATGCTAACAGGTTTCAGACCAGACTAAGCAACATAGCAAGACTGCACTTGTCTAAGAAATAAGTGCAAAACTTCCCTAGGAGTGGTGGCATGGGCCTGTACTCACAGCTGCTGAGAAGAATAAACTCAGAAGGATCGTTTGACCATAGCAGTTTACATTTCCTTAAGATATGATGGTACTGATATATTTTTCTGATGCAAAGGGGGAAACACAGTATCCAATCTATAAGAGCAATACTGTACAGGTGCAGGAAAAGTCCAGTAGCATACGAAATATTTTACAGAAGTATCCCAAATGGGATTTATTACCAGGATTGCCTATGTAGCTCAATATGGGAAAATAAACTGATAAAACACACTACACTTATAGAATCAATAAGGGAAAGCACACAGTCACCTCAAAAGACACAGTAAAGGCTTTTGATGGACACAACATATCTTGCTGATAAAATCTTTTAAAAATATTAGATGACGGCAGGTGCCTGTTGCTCAGTGAATAGGGCGCTGGCCCCTTAAAATGAGGGCAGGTTCAAACCTGGCCTTAGACAAACTTCAACAACAACAGCAACAACAACAAAAATCTTAGATGAGAAGGGAACGTCTCCAGGACTACTAATGGGATTATAGATGAGTGGATACATGTAACGTGCTGTATTCACCTGACGGAATATTTTTCATTTTTTATGAAGTAAAATACACATATATCATGAATACTTTTATGCATATGTTAGGTGAAATGTGTTGATTTTTTCATACTATCCCATGTGGTTACATCAAAACAATCAACATAGCTCTTGCCACATTTACCTGATTATTGTGTTAAGATATATATGTTCTACACTTTACAGATTTGCCTTGTACCCTTGCAATATGCTCCATAACTGTGGTCCTGCCTTTTCACCTTCTTATATTAAAACTCCCCCCTTCTTTTCTCACTCAATTTCTCTCCTTCATCCTGGGCTGTAGTTGTTTTCTGTCTTCTCTAACAAAGTGTAAGTAAATATAAGTAAGTTTCATGGAAGTTCTGAGTACATTGGATAATTTATCCTACATTCTTGAGATACTTTACTTAGGATAATATGTTCCAGGTCCCTACATGTAAACATAACAGAGGTAAACTCTCCATCTTTTTTTAAGGCTTTATAATATTCCATGGTATACATATACCACAATTTATTAATCTATTCATCAAGTGATGGGCACTTGGGCTTCTTCCATGACTTGGCTATTATGCACTTAGCTGCAATGAATAATCTGGTGGAAATATCTGTTTTTCAAAGGGATTTCTGGCCTTCTGGAATACTCCTAGTAGAGGAATTGCAGGATCAAATGAAAGGTCCATATTTAGATCCCTAAGTGTTCGCACAACTTCTTTACAAAAGGAACATATTACTTTGCATTCCCACCAGCAGTGGAGAAGTGTTCCCTTTTCTTTATACCTAGATTTGAGAGACACTTTAAAATTTGCATTATAACCATCTCCACCCAGGTGAAGTCTTAGAGAAACCCAGAATGACTTTGAACTCTTCCATTTACTCCTAAGGCCAGAAAATAATCAAATTGCTGGAATCATTTGCCCTGCCTTTCTTCTTTCACAAGGGACTGGACCGTAGTCTTAGAGTGAGACTTGCCTTGGTGTGTTGCCCCCAGGCTTCCAGTTGTTAGCTCATGGTTGCCCAGAGAAACCATATAGAGTAGTTATTTTGCTATTTGTTGGAACTAGATTCTTGGTCTCTAACTGTTAACATGATTCAGCTTTTTCTTAAATATACAGAGAGCCAATTGAGATTAATTCTACGATGAAAGACAGTAAAAACGACTTTATGACACCTAAATCATCTGAAGCATGCTTATAACATTTGACAAATACCAGAATGAGCGTGTACAAACTTAATTAGTATATAAAGCAATTCTTTACCAACGTTCAAACCAAGCAAACTATAAGGAGAGAGAGAGAGAAGCAGAAGAGTCCTATGGAGATAAATAGGAAAAGTTTGGGATCAGGGAAGAGGAGAGAAGATAGGTAGATCTAGGAGAGCATGATTTTCCAAGGGCCCTCCCTTGCCATGGGGTAGGAACCATTGCTAAGTACTCCAGGATCTCTGGGAGCTACTTCTATTTTTTGGCTCTAAAGGCTTCTAACATTCCCTTCCACTCCTTTCTTCTACAGCCAAAGGGAATTAGAAAGTTCATTCCTAACAGCATCTCACCAATCTTCTAGAGGTTGGCAGACACACTACGACCTTTTCGGGGCAAATGGGCATCTAAATTATTAGTCTCCATTATCATGATTATGGAGAAAAACAGGATAGAGGCAGGCAGTCTCAATGCTTACTCCAGATCTTCAATCCCGCACGAGCCCCCGAATATGATACTGGAATTTCACTCTACATTAGGACCTTGGTCTTGGAGATTTGAAGAATGAACCCAAGACCACAGATCAGTAGTAAGATAGGACTTTTATTAGAAGTTAGAAAGGAATACAGAAGAAGTAAAAAGCACCAGAGCTTCTGGAAGTGGGAAAGAACTGAAGAACTCCCTGAGGAGTCACAACGTGGGCACTATTATCTAAGTATTTTAAGTCTAGATTACACATGGCTGGCAGTTGGTCCTTTATAGTCTTTTTCCCTGAGAAGGGATTAGCATGTGTGTGCTGGTACCCAAGGTGGAACTGCACAAATAACCATGACAGGCTGCTTTGTCTATGAACTTATCAGAGCCCAGAGGGTGTGTTCTGAAAAAAGCAACCTGATTGTTCCTGTAAATGCAAGTCTGACCTCTGAGCTCACCTGAGCCTGCAGAATGAGGGGTCTTCATGTCTAGTCCTGAATGTTTGAATCCTGTATCAAAGTGAAAATGAAAGGAAGGGTGGTTGAATCCCTTGGGCGGATACACATACAAATTTTTGCAAGTAGGAAATGATTGTGGAGAACAGAAACTCACTCTTTTGTAACAGTTTGAACCCAATGATGCACCCAGATAGCCACTACACTTGCTTAGCAGGAATAAAGTTTAGCATAAACATGGCAACAAAGGGCAACACCCATTGTGATCTCATCCACGGTGACCATATAGTGACTACATACTCTCATGTCCTGAGATCCAGGCTTCTGGGCAAAGATACTAAGTGCCTTTCTCTATTCACTTCAGCTGATATCCCTCAAGTGTTTGAATCTGGACAATTCTTAGCACTCCATCCACAAACACAGAAGTGATCTCCCATTTTTCCCTTATTGATTATATTGATGGTTGAGATTTAGGGCACTAGACTGACACAACATTTGAGATTTTGTACAGCAGTGGAACTTAGGCTGCATCACGGGTGACATAAGTTCGTGGAGTCACTTGAGTAGGTCACTAATACTTTTTTTTGCTTTTTGTTTTTAATTTCTTAGGTATAGAGTTTCACTTTGTCACCCTAGGTAGAGTTCCAAGGCATCACAGGCCACAGCAAGTTCCTACTCCTGAGCTTAGGCGATTCATTTGCCTCAGCCTAAAGATGAGATTGGATCACAGAAGCCCACCACAACAGCCAGCTGCGTTTTTTTTGTTATTTGACCAAGGAGGGTTTTGAACTCACCACCCTACTTTTGTGTGGCTGGCGCCATTCCCACTTTGCCATAGTCAATGGCCCTGAAACACTAATGCAAGGACTAGCTTGACACTTACCCCAAAACATCCATCTGGGAGAAACTTACAAGTTTACCATGCCTGGCTACAGTCTTAATTTGGGCATAGTTTCACAGGTCTTAAGCATGTTTACTTTCCTTGAACCATTAAGGTAATTTTGGACTTTTTAGATGATGAACCTCCTTATTGGTTGGTTTCTTGGTTTGTGTGGGCATTTGTGTGTCTATGGGCAGTTTTGAGATATGGTTTCTGTATATGACCCAAGCTATTCTTTTGTTGACTCAGAAAAGATCATGGTACCTTCAAACTCCAGGATTCAGGCAATCCTCCTCCCTGAGACTTCCATGTGGCTAGGACTAGAGGTGTCTATAGCAATGCCTAGATTATCTTTCTCTTTTTATTAGAGAAGGGTCTAACTCTTGCTCAGTCTGTTATCAGCCCCCCCCCCTTGTTCAAGATATTCACTCATGACAGCATGCCAGAGGGGTGGGATTATAGGTATAAATCAACAAGTTTGGGCATTTTCTCTTTCTTTGTTTTCCTCCATCCCTCCCTCCCTCTGACCCTCCCTCACTTTATTCTTCCTCCAATTGTCTCTCTCTCATTCCCTTGCTCTCTCCATTTATTTCTTTCCTCTATCTCTCTCCTCTACAACTTAAGGGTAATTTCTCTAGTAAAAAACAAACAAACTATATAAGTGATACCTGAGTGTGTAGTCTTGAACGCTATACTTGAAATAGGTGAAGTGTGGAGTGTGTAAATTATATATGAATAGAGTTGTTATTTTGTAATCTATGTGATATTATCTATGAGGATTATTGAGAAAAACCTTCACCAAAACATAAGCATGGATGAGCACCATAGGTCACAACTACAGCAATTTCAGAGACAGAGGCAGGGGCAGAAAGATCACCAGAAGTCAAGGGGTTTCAGACTGAGCAAAATAGGAAGGCCCCACTTATCCAAAAAATAAGTGCAAATCTTCCTCATCAGTGGTAGAAAGGGCCATTACACGCAGCTACTCAGAAACATAAACTCAGGAGGATCACTTGACCTTAGCAGCTTCTATTTCCTTGAGCTATGATAGTACCAATGTAGTTGTCTGGGGCAAAGAGGAAATCATACTATCCAATCTATAAGAAATATAGTATATAGGTGCAGGAAAATTATGTTAGCATAAAAAATATTTTATACACACATCCCAAATGGGTTTTATCACCAGGATTGCCAGTACACCTCAATATGAGAAAATCAACTAATAGAACACACTACGTTAATAGCATTAATCAGGAAAACACACAGTCACTTCAAAAGACACAGAAAAGGCTTTTGACAGAGACAACATATCTTGTTGATAAAATCTTTAAAAAAATGTTAGATGAAGGGAGGAGCTTGTTGCTCAGTGAGGAGGGCACCAGCCACATATATAGAGGGTGGCATGTTCAAATCTGCCCCCAGAGAAACTGCAAGAACAGCAATAAAAAAATAAATAATAATCTTAGATAGGAAGGGAACGTCTTCAGGACTAGTAATGGGATTTGCAGATGAGTGGATATATATCACATGCTATATTTACACGATGGAATATTTTTCAACAATCACAAGGAATGAAGTGCACATTTATGTTGCAACAAGAATTAACCTTAAAATCATTGTGATAAGGAAATAAGTCCACTTACAAAAGACTGCACACAGTATGACTGAAATCATAAGAAAACATCATGACAAAGCTAATTGTCTTGTAGGAGTTGGGGACCAGTGGGGGGATGGTGGCAGAGAAGTAAAAGTGACAGCTATTAGGTATTGATATTCTTTTTTGGGGGGGCAGAAGCCAATGTTCTAAAATTAGATTGTGGTGATAGCTACACAATGGTGTGACAGTACTAAAAAACACAGACTTGTATACTTTCAAAGGGTGAACTACTTATTTCAATGAAGCAACTTGAAGAAATTTCCCAAAACTTGAGGTACTCAAAAGGCTCACAGCATAAGAAGTACCCAGGTCCTGAGAGTGTTTGAGAGACAGTCAACCCTATCTCCCTGCTCACACACAGATTCCCATGAATTGACATGGAAGGCACATTGTTCTGTCTTACAGAATTTGTCATTCTCTTTTTCCTTGAGACAGAGTCTGACAACATCACCCTGGCTAGAGTTCCCTAATGTCATCATAGCCAACAGCTAACTCAAACTCCTGGGTCAGCAGATCTTATCACCTCAGCCTTCTGAGCATCCGGTAGTCCAAGTACTCCCCCACAGTGCCCAGTTATTTTCAACCACCTGCTTCTGTCTCCCAGAGGGTTAGCATTACAGATGTAAGCCACCACTCCAAACCTTGAATTTGGGATATTTTTTGAACTAAGGTTAGTGGCCAACAATGGTGCTTCATGCCTGTCATCTTGGCACTTTTGGAGACCCCATCAGTTGGATTGTCTAAGTTTCTGAATTAGAGACCATCTTCAGGACTAGTGAGATCCCCATCTCTGAAGAAGAAAAACCAGCCATATGTTATGACAGGGCATAGATTCCCAGCTGAGGGAATAGGTTCGCTTGATGACAACACTAGACATTTACTGTGAGATATGATACAAGGGCACTCTTCCAAGGGCAATAAATTGAGGTTGTCTCAATATGGAAATCAAGAAAATCATTGATAGGGATCTTACCCTCATTTTTCAATTGACCACGGATCTAGAGTTGAAATTTTTCCCCTAGATTATATGTTAACTAGAGAAATTCTTCTTTCATAGGGAAATTGTTTTCCTACAACCTCTGTTAATCAATCATTTGAATTTTACATAACTATGACCCTTTGATATCCTAGATTGTGGAAGTCACTGGAAACTGCATACGCAATGAATTCTTGACACAAATCAGGCTTTTCCTATGCACACTAAAAGATCCAGAGGCTACCCTCCACGTTTGTTTTGAAATCGTTCAATCTGGGAAAGCATTCCTTTGCCCCATTCAGTCCGTGACTCTCAATAGCCTAATGAACCAATCCCAAACCTGTTTTTCATGATTCATTTTTCCCCTACTGGGGTTTCAATAATTCTCCTCCTTTACGTAGTCACATACTCCATCTACCTACTGACCTCTCTTCATACCTTGGCTCTTGGTAACTCTGCCTGTACATTTTCTTTCTTTCCCTTTTTCTTTCTTTTCTTTCTCTCTTTCTCTCTCTCTCTCTCTCTCCCTCCCTCTCTCCCTTCCTCTCCCTCTCCTTCTCTTTCCCTTCCCTCTCTCTTCTTCCCTCCCTTTCTCTTCCTCTCTCCTTTCTCTCCCTCTTTCCTTCTCCCTTTCCATCTCTCTCTCTCTTCTTCCCTCCCTTTCTTTTCCTCTCTCCCTCTTCCCTTCTCCCCCTCCCTCTCTCTCTGCACTAGTGAGGCTTAAGTTTGTTGTCTTTCTGGACAGCCGTCTCTGGCTGTGCAGCTGGGTCCCTGACTCTGTCTTCTCTTCCCTCGCCTCCCAGTGGTAGCCCGACCCTCACCTTCACCCTCCAGTCTTTTGGCCTCTTCTGGACAATAAGTTCATAGTCCTTGTAACAATAGCAGGCAACAACTTCGATTTCTTCCCCACTCACTGCTCACGTTTCTGTCCCAGCTGGACCCAAAGCGCAGGTGCAGGTCTAGGGGGAACCACTGCTTCAGGGACCTCAGGGCTGCACCTCAGTTTTTCATTAGGCTCGGGCCTGCTCCGGCGGGGAGGAAACTGCTCTCTGGAAGTAAACTTGTGACCTGTGCAAAATGAATTCACTCTTCCACGGCACCAGAGGACCGTTTAGTAAATTACTTTCATTGCACAGAATACTACCCTGGTGTCCTGGAAGATGGAATTGGTGTCACCCGGGTGAGCTATTTCGTTTCTGAGAAGAAGTGTACTTACACACAGGGCTCTGGCATGCTGGGGAGCCCGAGGCTGGCAGGTAGACTGAGGCACGTGTGGCTGAGGGTCTCCTGGGACAGAGCAAGTCTGCCCTGGATGTGCTGTTTGTATTGAGATTGTGTTTGGTCCCTGGTGTTTCTAGAAATGGACCAGGAGAGATTTCCGGCTATCTAAAACTAAATTTCTCACCACAGCTTGCTGTAGTAACATGGACTAATGGCAACAACAGCCACAGCTGTATTATTTAGCACAATGGAAGATATTTCACACATCTACAAAGTGATATGAGTTAATTTAGCAACAACAGCATGTTATAGGTTTTTATAAATATTATTTAATCAATAAAGAAATAAGAATTTAGAAGGTCAAATCTCAGGCTTAAACTTGTGCACACAGACCATTGTTATGGACTGAATATTTATGTACCCCAAAGTGATATTAAGAGGTGGGGCCTTTGGGTGGTAATTAGGCCGTGAAGGTGGTTCCGTCTTGAATGGGCTTAGTGTTCTTGTAAGAAGAGACATGAGAACTTTATCTTTCTCTCCCTGCAGTCCACCACGTGAGGACACAGCAAGAGGATGGCCTTCTTTCAATAAGGAAGTGGGCCCTCAGCAGACACCAGATCTACTGGAGCCTTAATCTTGCACTTATAGTCTCTGCATCTGTGTAAGTAAATACTCAGCCTATGGTATTCTGTAATAGCAGCCTGAATTGACCAAGGCAAACTATGATGCTCTCATCAGAATAGGAGCAAGAGATCATGGTGGATGAGATCAGGGTTATGGCAGGTCTGGATAGGGGATGTGAGGGAAGGAGAGGAGCTGAGGATGATGCCAAGGTGGCCTGGGGAACAGGAAGATGCCATTGTCACTTACCAAGACAGGAAATACTGCAAAGGTTTTGTGGGATGGCAGATCAGGAGCTTGGTTTTGGAAAAATTAAGTTGGAGACGTCCCTTGGTGGTGTAACTAAGTAGGCAGGTGCATATGTGAGTCTGGAGTTCAGGACAGTGGTCCAGGCTAGAGATCACAGATTTGTGATCTTCATTGTGTTTTCAACCTTGAACCAGCTGAGCTCTCAAGGGAGGGAATGGAAATAGAGGAATGAAGAGGTCCATGGTAAGAGCTCCAAGGTAGGGACATGTGATAGACGTGATCACAGGAGACAGTAAGGAGCAGCCAGGAGGAGAAGAACCAAGGGAGGGGATATTCTGGAAACCAAGGGCAAAGGTATATCAAGAAAGAGGGTGTGATCTTCTGCATAAAATGATTCTGACAGATGCAGTGAGATGAGGACTGGGAAGTGACTGTGGGATGGAGTCATTCAACAACAACCAATGAATAAATTCAAAAGACAAGAGTTGTTTTGGTTAAGTGGTGGGGTTGAAAGCCAGACTGGAGTAGGCTCAGGAGATGTGGGAATGAGATGACTTGGACACCGAGGGTATAAAAAACTCCTTTGAGAAGTTTTTCTGTGGAATGGGATATTGGGATAGTAGCTGCCATGGGGATTAGAGTTAAAAGATGGTTGGTATTAGGACAAATTTTTATGCTGTTATGAATGATCTAGTAAAGAAAGAAAAACTGAGGCAGAAAAGATGGGGTAAATGCTGGATATCCTTGAGTAGGCAGAAGAGGAGAGAATCATAAGCACTAGAGGAGAAGTTGGTCGTAGAAATCTGGATGGTTAATCGTTGACTGCAGTGGAAGGAAGGCATTAACTATGGGATCAGGTGTGGGTATGGGGAGGTAGGTGGTGGGAACATGTGGGAATCCTCTAGTGATTGCTTCTACTCCTTTAGGGAATTTGGAAGCCAGATCATCAACTGAGAGGGAGGATGGGGAGGAGGCATTGGCTGTTGTAAGAGAAAGGAGAGGGGAGAAAATGTAGGGGAAGTAGGACAGTGAGTGAACCCAAGAAAAACAGGGGTAGTGGCAACAGAATGGGCTATAGGTAAAGGTTTTGAGTATAAAGTGAGACCTGTCAACATGGATGGGTATGTGTTTTTCTGCAATTATATCTGCTATCAGGAAGAGTGTCATCTGTTTTTCCAGATGAATAAGAAGATGAGAGAAAGGGGAAAGGGAGTGATTACAAAGGTGAGCCATAAGTTGTATAAGGAGGTAAGTAAGAATGTGAGCAAATAAAAGTGGTAGGGTTGATAGACTTTATGCCGGTCAAAGACTTGTTATACTTGGGTACTAGAAGGAGCAATGAAGAGAAGGGAATTGATGAATCAACAGTCAGAGATTTGAACTGAGATGTGGAGGGCATGTAGTTGTGGACACTGCTAGGTTTGGAGCATGACCACATGCCTGGGGAGTTGGGCTGGGTGAGCAATGTAGGAGGGGAAGAGACAGGTCTAGGGATTGAGAAGCCAGAATATTGGAAGCTTCATCTACGTGGGTCTTTAAATCAACAGCATTAAGACAGGCACGTGCTGGTTTGTGAACTAGAAGCTGGAAGCAACAAAGAAAGAGGAGGTGTAGCCCAGGGTCTGGAAATGACGGCAACAAGGCGAGGTGGGTTGTGGATGGGGAAGCCATTCATTCAAAGCTAGGGCTTTTAGGAAGAAGTGAGATGTCTTTGATGAACAATGTCCAGACCCAGTGATATGAGACTCGTGTGAGAGAGAAAAGCCCATCAATTGTGAGGGCTGAAGGGGAAGCAGTGTCCTCAGAAGGAAGCCAGTTCTGGTGGAAGTAGGGAGGTGACAGGCACGTTAGAAAAGACGCTGAGATTGAACACTTTGCTGATGTGCAGTGAGTTTTGGAAATCTTAGAGATTGGGGAGATGTGGGAGAGATAAGCAGATTAGGGAATGTCTGGGGGGGCAGGGACATGAGGAATGAGAAGGAGTCATGTGGCGTTTGGATACTGATGAACGGGGAGAAGAGGTCTGAGGTTATTCTTGGTGGCCTCTAAGGCAGATAATGACAGTGAGGCTTGAGTGCTGGGGGTAGCAGGAGGAAAAGGAAGGTGTGTGGGATCTTTCCAGGAATGCAGAGCTCTGGGCCCCTCTTGTTCCCTGCCGAGGAAGATATAGAGAACTAGGGATGGATGGTTGTACCCAGATCCATGATGCTGTCGACCTCCCTTCCATTCCTGTGAATAGGGAAGGTGAACTAGGTGCCAGAGTTTGTATTTTGCCCCAGGATCATAAGCCGGGGTCAGTGGGCTTCTGCCTGACTTCATGGTGAGACTGGACTGTCCTATGTGAGTGTCCTGGACAGGATAAGTAATATCATCTGGACACTGTCTCTCTTCATTTCTTGACTCTGCTTTCTTTTAAGTTGTCTTCATTTTCAGGAAGATTCTCTCCATGTCAGGATAAATATGGCCTTCACAGTTCCAGCCTTATATCTATTCACATAACCACCCTTAAGAATGGATTCTCCAGTGAGATACCTTGTACTCCTCTCTCTGGCATGGCTTGGTTCATGTGCCCACTGCTGACTCAATTGCTGTGGCGAAAATGACATGAGATCGCGATTTTCCAGGTAGACGCTCATTCCTGGAAGTAGTTTACATGAGTGAGTGTGTGGGTGGTTGGTCCCCAAAGGAAAAAATTTAAAGGTTTTGTACCACATTTATTTGAGGGAAATACAAGTGAGGAGATTGAGAGCTGTGGGGACAACGTGTTCAGCCTTCTTCTGTGTCCTGAGCAATTCAACATTAGTCCCATTCTTGCGTCTATGTTTAGTCAAACCAACGCCCAGTACTAATGTGGGTTCATCAGACCCACCCCTATCAGAAAGCGATTTAGGTATCATCTGTTGTTATTTACCTTTTCCCTACATCAGTCAGGATGGTCTAGGTTTTGCTACAGTAATGAGTAACCATCGTAATCTTAATGGATTAAGTTTACATGTTTCTCATACGAAGTTCATCATGGGTCCACAGCTGTCAATCATGTGGTGACTCAGGGACCCATGATGCTTTGCTCTTGTGGTTCCATCATTTCAACATGAGGCCTCTCCCAGGAGTATTGCACCAGGATAGGGGGAGACAGAGAATTGTGGAGGGGCTTTTCCTCCAAGAGACTGTGTGTTTCTAGTCTTTGTATCTTTGGCGTCTTGTACAAGTGCCAGACACATAATAGTGTTAAGAAGTATATGAGCCCAACCAACTCATTTGGCACATAAACCAAATGAGACTCCAAATGGTGAATGGGGGGGAAAGTCATTGACCCAAGGTAACACAATTGGAAAAAACACAAGAACCCAGTAAAGCCGATGCTTTGTCCACTTTGAGCCAGTGTCACCATATACCACGTGCAGGTTGTGCTTTATAAAGGGGCACCTGGCTAAGCCTGTACTGAGCTGTGGTATCCTTGACCATACGAATGTGTGCTGGTCAAGCCACGAACCCCAGAGGCTGCAACTGCCAAGAAGAAGTGTCTTTTCCTGATTTACTTTAAGGCACTGTGAAGTCTACAATGGTCCCTCCTTTTTCAAAGGAGATGTCAACACCTGGTACTCTTTAATCGCTCTGGGCCAGGTGACCCATCTTGATGCCCCTAGGGGAGGATAGTCACCCTTTGGGCTTCTATGAAGGAATCACAGATGACTGTTCTAATTCTCCATCCTGCTAGGGACAGATGGGATGAACACCCCCTCTCTATCACCACCTGCCAGGTACCTTTTAAAACTCACATAGGTGAGTTTCCCAGCAGAAAAGCCTTAAAGTGCCTTCAGCCCTTCCTCCAGCCCATACCTCATTGAGCCACAAGAATGGACAGCTGGTCCCAAATCATCCCACATTTCCCCTTGGAAATTCCACATGGGTCCTGAATATTTTCGCCTTAATCCTTAGTCCCTATCAAATCACCCATCCTACTGCATCTTCCTCTATCACACCGCCCTGATGTCTTCAGGGCCTTTTTACCTGTCCAAACCCTTCCACTGTGCCCTTCAGGGCTCATGTTCTGTCATCAGCAGATAGAAATTCTTTTCTCCTTGCCTGAATGTTCCCTTTACTACTTTCTCGCTCTAACTGGCACCTGGCTCTGTGGGGACACTGCGTGCTGCAGTCCTCTCATGTAGACACCTTTGATTTCAAACCTCATAGACCTTAAAGCCAGGAAAAAAGGGTAAGCATCTTCCTCACTGTTCTTTGCTGCTTCTAATTAATCATTTCCCTTGCTTCCAACTTCAAAGACTGCAGCCCTTTGAAGCACATCATCAGATGGTACCACCTGCCACCCTGCCTTGGTGTCATTCACTGACCTTAGTCCTTGGCGCTTCTGGCACCTGCTTTGCTGCCTTTATCTCTCCTGCCAATGATAATGAGAGTCATCGTTACCAAGTGCTTTCTCTGCTCCTGGAACTCTTCTAAGCACTTGGAAAGCATTATTTTATTTAATTCCTGTAATATTGTGAGATGGGTGCTATCAGCATCCTCATCTTCTAGATAAGTAAACTGAGCTGCAGGGAAATAATAATCTTTGCTTAACATCTTATGCAATTAGCCACAGGGTCGGGGTTGGAAAGAGAGTTTGGCCGTAGGTCATGTGTGCTTAAACACTATGTTCAGTGGTTTCCTTGTCAGTGTTCCTGGTAACTTTAACATCTAAGCAGATGACCCATGTGACATGCTGGCCATTGTGCTCCATGATCTCCTTGGTTTCTGCCCTAGGTGGTCATACCCACGTGGTCATACCCACGACCCCAGTCCCGTGGTCATACCCACAACCTTACCATAGCCTCATCTCAAAATACTGATTTCAAGTTTGCTGCTCTCTGGTGTCAACTGCTGTCTTCACGGCTCTCCTACCGGTGCACTCCCAGTTCAGCCTCTTGAAAACCTCAAATCCAACAATCCTCCCGACTCCGCCTATTCACTTGTATCAATGGCCCCCTGAAATGCTCACTTCCTTTAACTATGCAATGGTGAAAAGGTGGGGGGAGTATTTCCTGATCCAGTTAGCTAATGCTGCATAAAAAAAAATCACCAGAAGCTTAGTGGCTCAAAACAATAATTTGCTTTTTTCTCACAGCATGTGGGTTAGAGGCATGAATGGGGCTTGGCTGCCTGGTTCTTTGTTTTCCTCGTGGCGAGGAAGATTGGACAGTGACTGAGGTCGGAAGGTCCAAGATGGTTTCACTCACTCATCGTCTGGAAGGTTAGTGGTGAAGGCTGGGATCTTTCTCTCTCTCTCCTGCCTCCAGGTGTCTAGTTTGGGCTAGACATTGTCATGTTTTACATGACAGCTGGATCTCAACAGTAAGCAATCTAGTTAGTAAAGGCTGAAGCTACAGATTTCTTGGGGCTTTGCTCCAGAAGTTACACAATGTTACTTTTGCTGCGTTCTTTTCATCAAAACAAGACAGATGGTGAGTCCAAATCCAAAGAGGGGAAACACACTCCACCTCAAATCTCACTGCAAAAGAGCGTGAGGAACGGAGGGCATTGTCACGTCATCTTTGGAAACACAGCTTAACACACAGCACTGCCATCTCTCCTTGGCGAGCGTCGCGCCTCCCCGTCTTCTAGCCTTTCCTCTTCCTCTGCCCATGTTCCTGAGCTGGCCACACCCAACTCCAATGGACTGCATGCCTGCAGCTGAGTAACTGAGTATTTCCGGAGAACAATCCCATAACTTCTGCAACTATATTCTCTCTTGTATGTTATTATCATGAATCTCAAATAATCTCTGAAGACTGCTGGATAATCTTAGCAGAGTTTCCTGGACGTTCACTTTCCTACTGCCCAGTGGGACCATTTCACAATTCTCCTCCATCCTTCACTGCTCCAACAGCACTCTGCCCCTCTGGTTAGTCAGTAAACTAACTTGCCCCCCTAGTTAAGCCTACCCTGGGGTTAACTTCACCTCATGATTTGTACAGAAAAGAGATGCAATCAGATGGGAAGGTCTTCATTTCCCCACCAACACATGTTATCAGTTCACACAAATCTGTACTCGCACATTTTTCTTTCATTCTGTTGAATGACGTGGAAAAAGAATTCCCTCTCCTCTCCAAGGCACTCCCTTCCACGCGTATATGGTCTCTGCACCCTGTCTCATTCTATCAAATACTTCATTCCTGCAAATATCCCTGTGCTCTTTAATATTATGAATTTGCCTCTATTTAGTGGACCATTTTCGGTCCACTAGAAATAGTCTTTGCTATCACCACCTAAATGAAGTAAAATAAGACAAGCCCCCCCCGTTTTTTTTGGCTCCATGCCCCCCTTTAGCTACCAGGACATTTCTCTGCTTTTCTTTACACATCTCCCCCCAAACATTATTTATACTTCCTAATTCTAATTTCTGCCCATTCTGTTCCCCTTTTTAAAGCATTCCAGTTGGGCTTCTGTCCTCATTACTCCCTGGAAAGTGCTCTGGTCTTATCAAGGCCTATGGTCACCTTGGCAGTATGTGACACATTTGACCACTGCCTCGTTCTTGAACTATGATTTTCTCTTGATTTCAGGGCCCCAATACTTGCCTGATTGACTTCCTGCCTTACCAGCCATTGTTTTTGTGGGGTGTTGGCGACCATCAGGCTCTTTAACCTAAAACGGCGCCGGGAGTCCTTCTCCTCCCCGCCGCAGCTCGCGCCGAAAAGCCTGGCCCGTATGGTCATTGGCCCTCCCTAAAAAGGCCACAATAAAGCCTATTGGCTGGTTTGAGCCTGGACAGCCATGGCCTAAGATAACGTCACCCTCAACCGAACCTCCCCACCCCATGGATTTCAAAAATTCTCCATAGTCCCCCTCCGCTTAATGTGCTCCTGCGCGATGAAGACAGCGTTCCGGGTGCAGTGTCTTCATTCCATTGGTTCTAGGTGTTACATGACACCACCCAAAGCCAATAAATACAGCCACGACATTCAAGCCTCACCACACCGCCGCCCCAGCCAATGCAAGACTCCAGCTATACCCCGCCCTCTTT